>KE155778.1:141202-156167 GCA_000411075.1 Sisymbrium irio
TGCCTCTAAGAATAACGTTTCAGACGGTGCGTTTCGTCTTTGCCTCTCTCTCTCTCTGCTATTGACAAAATCGCATTTGGAATTCGAAACTTAAACCTAGAATTAGCTATGTGTGTCTCCTGATTGTAATGATATGCACATTTGCAAAGAAAAGGCTTTTATATTACTGAATAAGCAAAAAAAGCATTTATTAGTCTCGAAGAAACTGTAACTGATGGAAATGTAATTTTGTTGTGCTTCTCTTTTTTTGGTGGATAGATGAATCTGACACAGACAGTGAAGAAGAATCTGATGTTAGTGGTTCTGATGGAGATGACACCTCATGGATATCTTGGTTCTGCAATTTAAGAGGAAACGAGTTCTTCTGTGAGGTTGATGATGATTACATCCAAGATGACTTCAACTTGTGTGGACTCAGCAGTCTTGTTCCGTACTACGAGTATGCTTTGGATCTGATTTTGGATGTCGAATCTTCTCATGGTACGTTTTATTTGTTTCCTTTGTTTGTTAGTTAGTTTGCGGTTTTAGCTAGGGATAGAATCTGGATTGATGTTAGGTTAGACAGTGTTGAGGGATAAAAAAGAGTGGAAACCTCTACGGTTTTATGTTTCTTGAATGTTTGATATGGATTGGGTCGGTAACAGGAGAGATGTTTACAGAGGAACAGAATGAGTTGGTCGAGTCAGCTGCTGAGATGCTTTATGGACTTATTCATGCTCGTTACATATTGACAACCAAAGGCTTGGCTGCAATGGTAAAAATAAAAAGATATAATCTTTGTGCTCGTTTTGCCTATTTTACACATCCCATAAAAGATTCACCTCTTGATTCTTATCATCGATCAACTTCTTTGCAGTTGGATAAATACAAAAACTACGACTTTGGAAGATGCCCTAGAGTTTATTGCTGTGGCCAACCTTGTCTTCCGGTTGGTCAATCGGATTTACCTCGATCCAGCACGGTGAAAATATATTGCCCTAAATGCGAGGACATTTATTACCCACGATCAAAATACCAAGGCAGTATCCTTTTATTTGTCCCACACTTTCACTTATTTGACTAATACATATCCACAATGCATGTTCTGAAATCTGATTTTGATTATTATGCATGAAGCAACCATCTTTTTTTTTTTTTGAGTTTCTATATAGATCTTGCAGCTGTTGTTGATCTTTGCTGGCTTTTCCTTAAAGCACTGAATAGACATTGACGGAGCTTACTTTGGGACAACGTTTCCACATCTGTTCTTGATGACTTATGGACATCTCAAGCCACCAAAGGCAACACAAAACTATGTTCCACGAGTGTTTGGGTTCAAATTACACAAGCCGTGAAGGAAAGTTTAAGATAGAGAAACCCAAGAATCAAGATTATGGCTTTGGATTTGATAAAGAGAAACAAGAAGCATTGTAATCACGAAAGGTGAAGAAGCGGTGATGTCTCTATTTGTCATCAGGTACATACACATTAGAAGCAAGCAAAAGCATGGTTAGAAGGAACAAAAATCGGAAATCTTTTGATGCGTTTGTGAAACTTGAACCTGTATGTTCCTACTCTTGTAATCTCTTTATTTTGTTTTGTTTTGTTTCTCATTGGCAGATGATATCAGGGAGTTAATCCATATATCAAAAATTGTTCTAGTAGAATTTTTGACTAGTACTAGTAGAATCTCTTTGAAAAGAAGAAATATTAATTTGTGTTCCGTTTTGTTGCTGGGGCCTGGAGAAGTCTCTCTTTTGCCACACCAATTGGTGGTCTCTTCGAAAGGTTCTAATTTCTAAATATGGAACATGTCATCTTCGAATGCTTTCACATTGGGCATATCTCCAAAAAGGCTGTCAATTTGGACCTTAAAAAAGACTTAAACCTGAAAAATGTCTTAATTATAAGAAAATGCACCATCCCGAGAGTTTAGAATTTAATATCTCTGTAAAGAGTAAAAGATTTTGGATGTAGAGTTTAGATTAAAATGGTTATGCAATTACCAACTCTAGATAAGGAAGTTCTGTTCCTTTTTTCCACCACTGGTTCTGTGATCAATCAGGAAGATGACATAACAAAAAGATAATGCTATATTGCTAATGAGTTTAGCATGTGAAAGAAGTTTATAACAAAACTTATGGTTACTACTTACTACAACTTGAAATAATGTAAAGGCTAACCAAAAAATTATTTGATGAATATGATGTGTGTAGGACATCGTTGGTGACGTAAGTCGAATAGGAGAATATCTCCATGTAGATATTTCATAAATAGATATTGTAAAATGCAATGTTCTAATGAGTTTTCAGACTTTTTGTATGTTCAGATGTCATCAACAACCATACAAAGCGTAGCGGTTTGGAGGAAATTGAAGAAAGAAAATGGGGTAACTCTTTTCTCCGTTATTCCATTACTATTTCAATGGACGTCTCTATCCAGAAAAAGAAATAAAGACCGACTCAAAATCATCTAAGACATTGAAATTTTGTAATAAAATCAACCCTATGTCCCTGTATGAGTTTGTTATAATTTAACCATCTATAATCACTGGCTGAGTAGTTAAATTTGTCTCAGTAAGTGATTAAAATATTGCGTTGCAATATTAGTGTAGATGTGCACAGTGCACTACCAATTAATTTGTAGCAATAACAATACGAGGATGAAGTTAGAAGTCCACATAACTTAACATGATATTAAAAACACTAAACATAACTAAAAAGGACGTATGAAGTGCTAAATGAAAATCTGATTCAAATCACTTATATATTATTTATGTCCATAAAAACTTTTAGTGCGAGAGTTTATATTCTCACACACTCTTTTTAATGATTAAAATCCATATGAATATATTTGACCATTTGATCAACATCAATTTGGAACCGGGAACGGGAACCATTCTAAATATTTGTGATCACTTCTTTGTGGGTTTCATGGTTATCGATCATGCCAAAAACCTGAAAGAAAGCTGCAAGGAATTTGTTTCAGAGGTCTATTGTTTTCGGCAATGCAAAAGATTTAAGAGTTGAAACTTTTATTGATTTTTTTCCTCAGGTATCTCCTATGTTCTTCTAGGAGGTGTAGCTTCGATACTTGGTGGCCTATTTAGTGACCGATGCAGGAGCTCAAGTAGATGATAGAGCATTAGAGCTTATAAGCAATAGACGTGAGTCCACTTCTCGATTTTAGGATTGAAGGCAGCGTTTTTTTTGTGTTCATGTATATTGACAGATGTAACAAATGTATTTACAATGATACTCTTATCGTTAAAATATAAAAATGATAATTTAGTGGAATGATTATATCTATGCAGTAGCTTCTTGTATAGGTAGCCGCAATTAATAATCATGAACTTTTTTTCAACAGATAAATGATTATCGAATTATCCTAAACAACATTTATTTAATACGATCGCATCATTCGCATGTAACGGTTCCAAAGACCTTACGATTCCCCGCGCAGAGTCATTAACAGATCATCATATTACAAAGCCAAGCGTTATCACGATCGAATATTAGGACAAAATCTTGTAGACTTCCGTAATCCTTAATACAATCCCTTTATATTCCAACATCTCAATATTAATTGCGTTACTACCCATTTTCTGCAAATATTGACCAGAATCATGTTAAAAATATCTTCATATTACGGAAGTGGAAACGTGGATTGGCCATCAATTATTTTTAACATAAACTACTATTAAAAGCAAACGCATCGCTAGTATAAAATTATAAGCCGGAGTTTAATGGATATTTCTAATAAGTTTCGTTTAAATAATTAATTACACAACTCATGGGAGGTGCGTAGACAAAAGAGAGAAATGGGTTGGTGTGTTGAGAGTATTAGGAATCATTAAAATTCTGCTGTTGTGGTTAACCATCTGTATTATTGACTTACTTTCTAATTAATCAATAATTTATTTTTTTGTGTGGACCGATATGACTCAATCCCATAAATGCGAGTATTGACTATGACCACACGCTTTTTGATAATTTTCTTTCAGAGCTTTAGACGAGACTTCGGTTATATGGACTTATTAGTCAAACATTTTCACCACTAACGAACTGTAGGATTTAGACACCCATTATTTGTTTATTAAACCATCATGTAGACATTCAATAATCAGGATTGGGTTGGATTATACGCAACAGTACTTGCACTTCCATAGAACGAGGAATGGGGAAGTATCAAGATCGATTCACATCGAAAAAGAGTTAATGTTCCGTATTTATATAGGCGATGCAATCTGCTTGGTCAATCCGACTGATCAATGAAGATGATTCGAACTTTAGACTTCTACATTATATCAACACTATGAAGGGCTGGGCGATAATGTTTTAAGATATTCAATTCACATGTAGTAATAGACACTCCAACCAATGTGCAAACTGCTTGCAAAGCATGAAGCTCATTCAAATTCCCTCTGAAATTATTCAATATTTGTCCATTTTTCATTCAATCTATAAATAATGACTGTCTCTTGTAATGTCTCCCCCAACATATAAATTTTGGTTGTTCAAAATGTATTTGATCATATTTGGTATATATAGATTTTGGTGATTTATATATATAAGAATGATTGACCATTTAATTAGAAAGTTTGAGAGATTTTAGAGAGAAATAGAGAAAAAAATAATTTATTTAGCAGGCAAATTAATTTTATAGTCAACCATTATCATTGATTGCAAATTCTCTACAGATTTTGTCGTACAAAATATACATGACTGAAAAATATCAGTTTGATATATATATATATATATGTGTGTGTGTGTGTGTGTTATATACTTGTATACTTCCACTTATTCTCATTGTTTTGGTACTTTGAAAACTCCAACTATCATATAAAAAATGACTAAATCCATGTTTTGTGCTGTTTTCATCATCTTTATCCTAGGTTTGTTTTATATTTACCATCTGTAAATACTTATAAAGCCATACGTTGTTTTTGCTGAAAAAAAAAATTGATAATTTATGTTTTAATCAATAATTTTACAGGGGTGATAGTAAAAGAGATTGAAGGACGCAAGTGTCATAGGATTTTAGCACAAACAGATTGTGGTGCTGGCACATGCACCGCTCTGTGCCGTCAACTATTGAAAGGATTTGGCAAATGCTTTCAGTTAATGGACGGAAATTTGGCGTGCCTCTGTAATTATACCTGCTTATCTTGATTTTTTTTGTTTCATTTATTTTATAACGATGTAATACAGTATAAACTCTAGAAATTAATACTTCATAAATTAATAAGTTATATAAAATAATACATTTTTCATATCTACAATCGAAGTTTTAGATATAATGATAATTCTGTATTTCTAAATCCTTTCAAATGTTTTGCAATATCATATAATTTTATTTTATCATCATTAATTATAATTATTATTTTTATATTGATTATAATTAATTATAATTTTTAACACATATCATTTTTATGTAGATATTTAATATATATTATTTAAAAAATTAATATAATTAAATTTTTTATTTTTATCTAAGTTTGATTTGTCATTTTTAGTTAATCTATTAATTTAAAAATTTTAAATAGTATTATATTTTTAGAAAAAGATATAAATTAAAATTTAATTTATAAATTAACAATTATTAATTTATATATTAATTTATAACTTTATAAATAATAAAATTACGTAATATTTGCGGAAATTGGTTTGGTTGGCTCTTAATTACAGCATGAACGTAAATTGGTTTAATTGGTTTTCAATTACGTAGTGATTGCGGGAGTTAGTTTGTCTTGATCTCATATGTAGCGTTTGTAAGAGTTGGTTTGGTTGAGTTTATATGCAATATTTGTGGGAATTGGTTTGACGAACTCTCTCAAACACTAGATACTAGTGTTTGCGGGATTTAATTGGGATTTTGCAGTAAATCATGATTGCTATATGGTTGATTCCCATTAGTTATATGTTTGTCTCAAAAACTAAACCATACATGTGTAATATGAATAAATTGTAGAATTGCGAATTGCGAATGGCTCATGGCTCGTTAAATCAGTTATTGTAAAGTCTAATATTATAATTTATAGAGTTTCTAGTGTAATGTTAACTATAACAAAGTAGAGCAATTTGGTGGAGAATTTTGTTCTATCTAAAATTTGTTAGAACGAGTGGGAAAAATATGGAAGTATGTGAAACTCGTTATTCTATTCTAACTATCGCTCCACATATTTTTAATAATTAAATTACTTTAGCGTGTTTTTTTGTTTTGTCTTAAAATTACAAAACCAGTCCCTATAATTACTACAGAGTCTGAATTATTAGGACAAAAGTCTCTCTTCTTTCACACATACTTTTCCACGTCTTATTGTCCGTACGTACGCGATTTCACGCGATTTCTCCTTTTTCTTGTTCCTTCCCCTTTGTCTTTTTATTACGAGGAAGACGTAACACTCTTTGTCCCTTTCCCATTTTTTTCTGGTTTCTCGACGAAGGAATTAGGACAGAGATTATTCTATCTCTCTCTCTCGCTTTTTAATTTTTTGTTGTTCTCTCTCTCCTTCATTTTCCAGGAAAATCCCTTTCCTCCTGGTGTAGTTACATAGATCTGTGTTCATACTTATTATTCCACAATTCATTACACATCCTATTCCAAAAACCTATAGTATAATTCTTTATAATCTTAGGTCTTCCACTATAACTTGTAGAGGAACCCCCACAAAGAGGAAGCTTCTTTTATTACAGTTTTGAGTTTAACTGCTCAGATAAAAAAAAAGTAATTAAATTATTTTGTTTATTTCATTATCACCCCAAAATTCCACTTGTTTTCCTTAAAACAAAAAAAAAGTTTCAACCTTTCTTACTCGTTTTCTCTCTCTCTTTCTTGAAGACATGAAGTGTCTGTTCTTGTTCAAATCAAAGAAACCCAAACCCAGAAATCAAGAAACAGACAGAAGAAGAAGAAAAGGAAAAGAAGTAGCACGAAACTCAGCTCCAGAACTGAGGAACCAGAGCGATACGTCTTCGTTTAACCTCCAGACGCCGAGATCTTTGCCTTCTCCTCGAAGCATCAGAGACTTGTGTTCAGAGAGGGAGCAGAATCTTAGGGTTTTCACTTACGAAGAACTCAGCGAAGCCACTTATGGGTTTAACAGAAGGCTTAAGATCGGTGAAGGTGGTTTCGGTACTGTGTATAAAGGAAAGATTCCCTCCACTACAGATTCTCATGATTCCCCACTTGTCGTCGCCATCAAGAAACTCAATCGACAAGGCTTACAGGTAAACTATATAATATATATGATTAAAGAAAGAAACTGAAAAAAGCTGAGAGATTCTTTGAATTATTCAATTGTGAAGCTATAATCCGAACTTTGTCACTTTATTTTTTTTTATGTAAAATTGAAGAAAAAGAAATCGAAAGAAAAGCTTAGATAATATTCAATGGATGCAGTTATGAAGCAAATTCGAACTTTGCCACTTTCTTTACTAATTATAGTTGAAGAAAGTTCAGTGTCGTGTAATAAAGGTTGGTTTTAGAAACGTGGATTAGAAGCTTAGATAATATTCAAACTTTGTCAATTATCATTCTTATGTAAAATGATAGAGAATTAATTGAATATATTAAATATTCATCATTGGATTCAACTACTAAGTCAAGTTCGAATATTCTACCCTGTTTTAATGTAAAATGAGAATTTCCTCGTAGTTTTGATGTTTTTGATCTTCTCTGTGTTGTAATGGTGTGTATTAGGGTCACAAGCAATGGCTAGCAGAGGTTCAGTTTCTTGGGGTAGTGAGTCATGAGAATGTTGTGAAGCTATTAGGCTATTGCTCAGAAGATGGCGAGACCGGGATCGAGAGGCTTTTGGTTTATGAGTTCATGTCAAATCGAAGCTTAGAGGATCATCTCTTCACCCGTGGACCACGCACATTACCATGGAAACAAAGGCTTGAGATCATGCTTGGTGCAGCTCAAGGATTGGCTTATTTACATGAGATTAAGGTAAAACCTTTAAAACGAAACAGAGGAAAACCTGGTTTAAGACAGATATCCTTTTGATTCTTCTTGATAATTTAGGACATGCAACAATCTAAACACATTGATCGTATACAAATGTCGACACAGACCCATGATTAGTAGATTAGAAATGAGACATTTTGTGAACCTTATTGCGTGGATGATAAGTGTGTGGTAGATTCTGATACATTCACTGTGTCTACTTTCTACGTTTTGATATGTGATTCAGTGGATGATAAGTGTCTGGTTTGTTTGGTCACGCAGGTGATATACCGAGACTTCAAATCCTCTAATGTGCTCTTAAATGATGAATTTTGTCCAAAATTATCCGACTTTGGGCTTGCAAGAGAAGGACCTCAGGGCGACGCCACTCACGTCACAACTGCAGTAAGTATTGAATCCTTTCTTACCTTCTCTGTTTAATTGTGCTGTTGGTTTTAGTGGTGTTTGGTTCTAATCGGTTTGCATTGCTTTAGGTGATGAATCTTTTACAAAGTTTTAACATTTCTTCTTCTTGATCTTTTTCTTTGTTCTCTTTATAGAGAGTTGGAACACAAGGCTATGCAGCTCCTGAGTACGTGCAAACAGGCCATCTTCGAATGAAGAGCGATGTCTATAGCTTCGGTGTTGTGCTCTATGAGATCATAACCGGACGTCGAACCATTGAGAGGAACAAGCCAACCGCTGAACGAAAGCTATTGGATTGGGTCAAAGAGTATCCTGCTGATAGTCAACGCTTCAGCATGATCGTTGACCCTCGGCTACGCAACAATTATCCAGCTGCTGGAGCCAGGAGCTTGGCTAAACTAGCTGATCTTTGTCTTAAAAAGAACGATAAAGAGCGGCCTGCGATGGAGATTGTAGTGGAAAGATTAAAGAAGATTATAGAAGAATCCGATAGTAAAGATTATTCGATGGCTGCGAGTAAAGAAAGTAGTCAGGTAAGAAGCAAGAGTCGAGTCGCAGGACCTGTGAAGGGGAGTCCGAGAGGAGTTAGTGTTAGAGGATGATTTTTGCAGTGTTACTGTATATGAATAAGTCTTTATGGTCTATGCGATTTGTTGGTTTATTGTGTGATTAGTAGGGAAAAGACAGTAGCTTATCGTGTGTTTATAAATGAAATTTAATACGGTGACTGCAGAGTAGCTTAATGATAGGCGACACCAAGGAAATATTAGCAAAAAAATTGTATGATACACGTTTTAAATTTCGAAGTTGAAATTTGTCGCAACTAACAATAACGAACAAACATAATTTATTTCAGAAACATATCGTTATCGCTGAAATGTGAATTTATATCATTCCTCAATGTCGCGATGACACTATGTCAGCATAGTGACTAGCTTTCAACAACAGAAAATATTATATCATTTTAGAAAACAACGAAACAAATTATAACGACATTTTAGAAAATTCTGAAGGAAACTGAATAATGATAGGACAAAACACAAATTGTTTCTTACAAGTTCTTACGTCTCATCTAACTTTTGTTTCCATGAAGAATTAGTATGGTTAGAGTTGTACGATAAAAATGTGTAGATGCAATGATGTAAGTGGTTACTATGGTAATATAGCTCTTGTGATTACCGAGATACTATGATTTTTCTTGTGGTATTTAATTTCACTGGCTTGGCCATTTTTATAATACACAGAAGTTTTAATTATTCGTTGTCTAATATATACTTCAATCTAAACGAATTCCCGGCCCACCAGCTCGCTCATGTCGAAAACATAACTTTCTTATTCATTTTGGAAAAAGAAAAATGGTACTACCATTGTCGTGAAGAGAAGGCAAATAAAATTGTACTTTCAAAAAGCAACTAGCGAGAAACAGATAGTTTACATCTTTTCTTCCCAGTTTTAGCAAGTCACCAAACTTACCTCAGAAAGAAAGATTTCGATACTGCTACACAATCTTAAATCAAGTCAAAAAGCTCAGGTTTGCCAAAAACCATAAAAAGGCGAACTTGTATAGATTCTCATAATTTTATGGTATTCATATTCTCATGGTTGAACATGTAATTTTTATAGTAGTATTACATACGTATTTTTTTCTTACCCGGAAAAAAAAACAAGAAAATTTACTCAAAGCATGCCATGGACGTTAAATTCACACAGGCATTTACAATTTCTCTCTTCTCAGTTCTCTCATGCTCCCAAAACTTTTTAAGTTAAAAAAAGGAAACAAAAAAGGGAAGTTAAAGGAGCTTTTTAGCTTTCTCCTCCTTTCCCTTAAAACTTCAAGCGTAAGTAAGGAAAATGATCTTTTAGATCTAAAAAAAGATCAAACCTAAACCAGCTTCGAATCGATTAAAAAGAGACCAAATTTTCACTTTTTTCTCCTTTTTTTCTTAAACCTAATTATTATTATCATTATAATAATTCCCAAACTCATGATCAGATTCGGAATTATTAAGCAGCAGCAACAGTTCCGTTGTGCAAAGCATAGCCGCGAGATCTGGTTGGAGAAGGAGAAGAAGAAGAGTTTTGTTGTTCTTTTCTCCTCATTGCTGATTTAACAGAGTAAGATAGATTCTGTTTCTTCTCTTTTGCTTCATCTCTCTCTATCTGTTCTTGTCTACACTCTTCACTACAAAACGGTGTGTCTCCTCTGCAAATTACACCCAACCAAAAAGAAAAATCAAAACTTTGAATCAAAACAGAAAGTCTCATCCTTTAATTCAAAAAGATCACAATTTTGTCTGAAAGAGATAATTTAAAATCGGACTATTGAATCGTTAAATTTAAGCTAAACAAAGAAATGGGTATTCCGAAAAATCAATTCTTTCGATTAAAAGGATCAAAATTGAAATGAGATCTGATGTGTAGATCTTGAAATTTGTTACCTGTACATGTAGATGTCTCTGTTGTCACCAAGCGGTTTCTTGCAGAGGAAACACGAATCCAAGAAGTGAGGCTGTTGGTGATCGAATCTGAAATCATGGAATCTTCCGGAGACGACGACAGATCTCGGAGACGAGATAGAGTACTGATGGTAATAATAACTCTGAGGGTAGTTGTTGTAACAGTGGTTCGTGTTTCTGTTTAGACTGTTCATCCTCGTGTAAGAAGAGAAATGACTCGGAACGACGTCGTTTCGTGAGTTTCCATTGTTACCAGAAAACCCAGCTTCCATCTCCGACAAGGAAGAACCCAAATCTTCGTCTTCTTCGATGAAATAAGGCTTTCTCGCTGAAACCTCCATTAGTTTAGAGAGAGAGAGAGAGAGGTTTTGGTTTGTGGGTGGAGGATTTGTGAGGAAAGTGTGAGTGGGAGAGGTTTTATAGCAAAGAAAAGATCTTTTGTTTTTTTAAGGGGTTTAAGTGAGAGAAAGTAAGAAACTAGGGGCGAATTTTGAGAGAGAGAATCTCTCTATTGGCTTTGTAATAACCAAAAACCTTTCTTTGCTTTTTTTGAAAGTACAAGAAATCGAAAACCACTTTTGTTATTTTCTAGAAATACTTTATTGACACATAACGAATAATTTTCTGAGGCGTTAGAAAATATTTTCTTCGTGACTTACATTAATTCGTCCCGAAGTTTCAGACGAACTTTCGAGAGAGCTACTTAGTTTTAAAAAGAAAAATTTCAAAAGTAAAATACTTTTTCCACATTTTGCTATTTTAGTTTAGAGTTTTACTTTTAGTTTTTTTTTGTCACCCAGACCACATTATTAAAGTATTACTCGCTTTAGGCCTTTAACTTTTCAGTGAAATCATACATGAACATATTTGGATGAAGAAAATCATAAATAAATAAAATTAATTGTTTGCATAATTTTATAAAAACGTAGTTTGTATTCGCATACAAGTATGTATATAGATAAAACACTTATAATGCAATAACATACAGTAAAAAAATTATAAATTAATAATGTTATAACTTACGATTTTATTAATTTATATAATTATTAAGCTATGGATATAAAATTTTATTCTTGAAAAAAATAATTATTCTTAGAAATATAAGTGAATCTAAAAATAAAAATAATATATATAAACTTAAATTTATAAAAATAAAATTATTTATTATACTAAAATATATTTTAATAAAATACATTGAATATTTATATAAAAATGATGTATATTTATAAACTCAACATGTATAAAAATAAGAAATATAGTTTAAAATTTCAAAATGGTGAAAATAAAATTAAAAAATGATACTACAGTACATTTGAAAATATTTAAAAAATAAAAATTAACCATCATATCTAAAAATATTTTTTTATGACATGTCTAAAACTTTTTATAAGTTTTGAATTTAAATCTATAATATTTGATACATTAAGTAAAATTAGATATAAAACAATACAAGATTTCAATTTTAAGTAAAAATAAAATAAAATAGTATAGTCATATATATTAGTATATTATTTTACTTTAATATGTATAAATTTATTTAATTATTAATTTATATTATTGTCAGAATCATATATTACTATAAGATTTTTAAAAAAAAAACTTATCTTAATATTTATCAAATTATTAAAAATTTTATATTGTCTTAATTTAAAATAAAAAAATTTTAATTTTAATTAATTATTAATTTATCGAATATTAATTTAGAAAAATTCTAATGCATATGAATTGATGTACAATTCATTTCTAATTTTACCCCATTATCACTTAAAATAGTTTATTGTATATTAAAATGTTAAAGTGACTTGTCTTAATAGTGAAACCATTAAGATTGTTTACCATAAATATTTAAATTTACAGAATTTCAAACCAAAAAACAAGTTTGAACAACTGATGCATCCGTCCAAGAGGAAAGAGGTTTAAGGTTATTGGGAAAAAGTTTTTTAAGGTAACAAAACAAGAGGAAGGAACAAAATAGCGGCGATATTGTGACTTGAAGAAATGATAAGGGGCATAAACATAAATAATCGAATTCCTTCCCGGTTCCATAAAACATGGTCCCACCAGCACTTGGGAGACGTTAAAGAAAATCATGGGGATTCGGGGGAGAGTTGGTGGACCCCATGCGCGTGGGTTTTTTATTTTATTTTAGGCGTTACCGTAATGACGACACCGCTACTCTTATTACTACTACTACTTGTGTGTTTTTGTTCTTCTTTCTCGACAAAAATAGTAAATAATTTTTTCAAAAATCGAAAAGAAACGAATAAAATTGTCGTTTTGTCTCCTTTATGAATTTCCGTGGTGGGTGACGATTTTGGCGAAGACTTTGAGGAGCTTGGTGAGCTAGAAATAGTAGTGGTGCGGTAAGGTCGGTGTTTTTTAATGCGGTATCGCTGTGAGCGTGACTACCTGTGATTTGGTATATATATACACTAACGTAAAATAAAGGATCCTAATTTCTAAAATAAATAATACGTACTAGTTTGGACCTCTTACACTGTGGAAATAGTGTGTGTGGACATCATATCATGGTGGAATCGGTCGAGAATGAAAATTAATATCAATGGAAATGTTCTCTGAGATTTGGTAATGAATGGGTATGTTATACGTATAAAAGAATGATAGTAATATCGGAAATACTACATTTTTTTTTCAATTACAAGTTTCAACAATTAATTACGATATATCTTGATACCGAGTCAGATATTGCATTACTGATATATGGTTAAGAACGGAAAAATAATATAACCTTGATGTAAATTTTCAAACCACGCATATATATATGGTGGAATTTGTAATTGTATTCGCAATATGGTCAAAATGCATGCTTTGTAAATTTAAATTGATAGATTATTTGGTTAAAACACACATCATCAGAAACCAGAAGCCAAAAGTCAAGTCAAATTCATTATGTCACTATTTTCCATATTTCTATAAATACACTTTTCTTAACTTGGTGATATAAGGATGTTTGGTACGTTACTTACAACCACTTGAAACGAACTTGAAATCCACACCATCATTAACTTCCCGAGTCACCAACACCTTCCCGATTGTTGTTACACCGCGAAAATATCATTTATTTTATTTTCTTTGTCAAAGAAATAAGTGATATGTGTATATATATATATCACTGAAGTACAAAGCTTTTGCTAGCTAAAGTTCGAAGTGATTAACCTAGATTTTTTTTAACGTGCAGTATAATTTACATGTAAGTCAATAAAGTATAGGTATCGGTTACACTAGCAATTGCTAAAATATACTCCATAAAATTTATCCTTCAAAATCTGTAGACTATACACCAGAATAATACTATAAAATAAGTTATTGATGGGGAGAAAACAAGACGGCCTTGGAGTGTGATACACTTTACACACGCTAAGGAATACGTGCAAGCAAATATTTTAAGAAGCTAACGTTGCACACTTGCGCAAGGCTCCGATGTAAACGAAACCCACTTGTTTGTGATTGTCTAGCTAGAACTAAAAAAGTAATTACAAATACAGTATCGTTAAAAAAAATTATAGTAGTAAATTATATTTTTGTCTTTGAGGTTTCAAATACTTAAGTTCTTTTGTTCTGGAATGCCTAGCAATGATTTTATTAAATAAACCTTTAACGCTTTGATCAGAGATTATACTGAAATTTCAGTTTTACTAATAAGCTGCGAAAACTATTTCTTCCCGTGACGTCAGTTTTTCTCTGTCCTTTTCCCTTTTTGCAAATTCGTTTTAGGTTATTCTCTTCTCTCTTGTCTTTTCCCACTCACTCCATGATGTGGACCCAGCGCCCAGCCCATAGGGTGTGCCCCCACTTGTGTCTTGAAGTACGTATTTACGCTCCCCTGCTGCGTGGTTGAAAAACATATTTGACTTGGAAAACCATAATACTAATATAAAGAAAAAATATTAAGCTAATTTTATGTTATGTAATATGCATGCATATTAATTTGTGTATGCAGCCAAACCATCTAAATCTTTGGGTCTAACTAATTACGAAAATTCTAATTCATATGTAATTTGCTGAAAAAAAAGTAGTTACGAAATTGATGTTTTCCTTATAGTTATTTTATTTATTTATTTGAATGTTTTCATCTAAATCATTGGAACTTCTCATATAAATTTGAAAAAAGGTTCGCAAAAAAAAAAAAAAAA
>KE155778.1:157763-169166 GCA_000411075.1 Sisymbrium irio
GTGATAAAACGAGTTCAATCCAACGAACCCGAACAGTTCACTTCTATAATTTTAAATTATTAATTTTTTTTATTGAAATGCGTGTGAACTTTATTTAAGACATTTTAATGCGGATGTTCTTCGGCCGACGTAAATTTTGTGACAAAAAAAAAAGTTAGACCGACGTAAAATTCCGATTTTAATACAAAAAGAAATATATTAATGGCATTTAACCTGTGTTGTCCTTTGATATTGGATCTCTAGAATTTTCAAACAGTACACGTGTGAATCAGAACTTAAGAAATTGTGACACGTAAATTACCGATCAGGTATGGCCCCTGCTTCACAGTGAATCTAGTGTCATCGGTTGTTTTCACAATCGGACGGTCACTAAGGTTTGATCAATTTTTGGACGTCCGATTATAAACTGATTCTCTTGTCCCCATATTCACCGAATCGGGCCCGTTCTGTTTCCTGCTATAGATTTTAAATTCCGATAACAGAAAGTTTTGAGCCACAAACAAAAGCAGGAATGTTTATATTTTAATACATCAAAAACTCCATATTATTAAATGATAATATGATCGATTTTAAAAAATTTGTTTCAAAGTCTATTACGAATAAATAATAATACGATCAATTTTGTAAAAAAAATGTTTTAAAGTCTAACCAACTTACAAACAAAAAGTTTACATGAAAAAACCGCAAATTCAAACACTTTTTACAAGACATCTATTCAGGAGTTTATAATACAAAACAAATAAAGATATGAAGCAAAACAAAAAATTTAGAATGCAATTGATAAAATTCTTCAAATTTTGCCATTAAAGTCGGTCATTCTTCATTTCATTAATATATACCAATTGTTGACAATCTATTTCAATAGATATCAAAGCATCTATCGCCAATTGCAAAGAAACAAACTCGGCACGGAGTGGAGATAGAACCCGGTTTCTCACAAACGAGCCATTAATTAAGACCTCGCTTTCAAATTCGAAAATAATTCCACACCACCACAGAATTTGTGATCTTTATGCCATGAAGCATTCAGCTGACATTGAAGTTTTCTAATCCTGTTTTCAGGAACACACATGAGAGATGTTTGTGGTAATGATAATCTCATCGTTAATCGTTACCGATATAATCTCATCTCATCGTTAATCCTGCTTTCAGTTCTTTACTTCTTGTGTGGCGATTTGAAAAAAAGTTTAATTTTCTTTATCACTAAATTTTTTTATCGTTTCGAGCCTTTTAAGTTTATCAGAAAATTAAAGGTATACTGACTATTGTCGAGTCATTTAAATCTATTTTCTATCAAAATTTCTGTATAGTTCCAAAATGATAAAACCCAAATTTATTAAACGAAAAGCACAATAAATCATCGATAAAGTTTTTCGTACACTAAAATTTCACATAAATCACTCATTATGATTATAACCAACGAATATAGTGAGACAAGCCCTGCAAAAATCTAGGCACATGTTTTCATATGATAGTTTTGTTTATGATGATAATAACGAAACATAATTAAAACTATAATTGCTTTGCTGAGTTCGTTACATGTGATGTGTTTTATAAAAGAAGGTACAACCGTTGTGGCGCACCATGGGGCATTATTGTATAGTCTTTGAGTGTATATACCAAATACATCAGAATCAGAAAAAATGAACCTGATGTAGAGATCTTTATAACTAGTGAATTGAGAAAATACTATTTGTTATACTTAATAAATCCAAGAACACAAAATAGAGACCTTTATAATTAGTATATTGTGTAAATATTATTTGTTGACCTTGTTAGAGCCAACAACATACTTGCTCTACCGAAGATTCTCAAACATTAGGTTGGCTAAAGCCAAAAGCTATACGTAGTTAACAACTTTTGGATCCACCATGACGTTTTACGAATTTGCATTGTTTATTTTATTTGTGACTTAGGCAATTTTCCAATGGTTTTACTATATTTTTAATTCTAAAGTAGACATATTAAAATTAAAAGTGGTTTGCTCTATAATAGTTAACTCTTTTACTTTAAAAATAAATATCTTAAATAAATATTTCGTAATAAAAAATTTATAACAAATTTATGTTTAAAAATATAATTTTTGTTTATCTTTTTTTTGTTTTAAGTAATAAATAAAAACGATTCTGATTAATCATTTAAAAAATATTTTTGAAACATAGAATATATATAAAATTGTCGAGTTATCAATTTTTACCATTGGAATTTTTATTTAATTGTCATATTTTTTTGTCTAATGACATTAAAAATAATTCATTTTCATATGTGGAATTTTTTACAGCAGCTAACTAAAATATTATGGTTTAAATTCATTTTTAAAGGATGGGAAAATTAAAATAAATATTTTTTAATTATTAGGAGTTTTTGTGTTAGATATCGTATATCTTCCAAATACAGAATTATAATATGAGATATTAACTCCGTCCAAAATATCATTCAAACTAACGATTTCTAAGTTTTACTTAATTTTTTTTTATCAATTAAATTAACTAATACTTGGTAAACAATAAATAATCAAAGTATCATTAATAAGTAATGTAGTAACTTCCTAGTTTTTACAGTATTTTTGTCATCTGGAATTATATTAAAAATTTTGAAAGATATATATATTTTTGATACAAAAACGGTTATTTTAACCCGATAACGAACATGAAAAAACATCATAGTCAGAACCTAAACAAGAAAATGATAAACTCGAATAAGAGAAGCGAGAAATCTAATCAAGAGAAGAGAAAACATAAGAAAAAAAAAAGTATAGCTGATAGAATAATCAAAAGATCTTTAGAATTTCAAAAGAGTCAAATAAAACACTCATAAACCATATAAAGAAACTAGTAGATGTTACTGTGAGCCAAAACCCATGAACATTTAAAAGAAATCAGAACAACCGCACTCCAAACAATCCTAAATAGAACTGACCAAGTTCAACTAGCCACAATAGTAGCATAAGAGCGAGAACAACACCAACTCAACTCTACTAAAAGCCCAATGCAATCAAAATGACTTAGGTTCAAAGATTAAACGTTAATATTTAAAAGGAAAAACGCCAAAGAAACTTAACAACCTTTTTTTTTTTTTTTTGAAATTATATGTTAAAATTTCAAAGAAAGCGTTTGTACAACAGAGTGTTTCCGTTCGTTGCTCAAGGCTTACACATTTAGTAATCTAAAAGGAAAACCACAAAAATTATTGGCTAATATTGAACCAGTAAACCATGCCTTCTTCCAGCTGTAAATCCACTTGTCTGGCTGTATTCAGTCTATTTCTCACATTCTTCTCAATCACCTTGATTAGCTGTGAGGGTGGAGAGGGTTGATCACAATGTTTTTTCTTATTCCTCTCTCGCCATATACCATAGACCACCGCTTGGAAAATATACTTGATAAGGAACCGAGTTATATACTCTATGTGTGTATTTTGAATGAAATAGAGAATGGCATTCCATTGCACCGAGAAATTTGCCTGCATTACTTTACTAGCAAGTGAAGACCATATTTCCGTTGAGAATGTGCAGGCAAAAAAGAGATGGTCTCGAGATTCCACTGAGTTGTTGCAGAGAACACAGTGTGGATTTATGTTCTGGTTCCATTTTTGTGCCCTATCTCCCGTGGACAATCAATTGTGAGCAGCGATCCAGGTTAGAAAAGCGTACGTCGGTGTCGCGTGAGTGAACCAGACACATTTGGTCCAATACTGAAGAGGAGATGTTTGACGGATCTGACTCCAACTTTGATAGGTGGAGAAGCATTTCTTGAAACTTGTCTGATTATGTCTCCAAACAGCAGTATCCCGGGAGGCATGAAGACCGGTTTTTTGGATTTCCATGAGCTCTTCAAGCTTATTATAGAAAGCCGATCTGTGATGTCGTCTGCGATGGTTTAGAACTGCCTCAGCCACCGTACTGGTTTCTTTTATCCCCATGTCAATAAATCCCCTGTCTCCATCTTGCTCATGAAGCCGCCCAAAAGATGACCAGTCATCATACCAAAAGGAAGTGTCTTCCCCATTCTGGACTTCGACCTTATGAAAAGTCTTAGCCAGAGTTCTAAGTTTCAATAACTTCCTCCAAATCCATGAGCCACACTGAGTGGCTTGTTTAATTGACCAGAAGCTGCCTCGTCGGATCAGATAGGTGCGAAGCCAAGTTGCCCATAGAGATGAATTAGGAGATGTTATCTTCCAAATAAGTTTAAGACAACTAACCGTGTTTACATCTTTCAGTTTTCTCAACCCCAAACCTCCTTCTTCTTTCGGTCCGCATACCTCATTCCATGCAAGTTTAGCCTTCTTTGTGCTTAGTTCAGGACCGGACCATAAGAAAGAAGAGCAGAGCTTGTCTACTTCTTTAAGGCAGGCCCCCGGTAAACGATAGGCACTCATCCAGAAGTTTGTCATACTCCTTAGAACTGAGGTGATAAGCTGGAGTCTGCCAGCGTAAGACAAGAATCTAGAAGTCCACGAGGAGATTCTTGTTCTGATTTTCTCGATCAAGGGCTTGTAGTCGTTTGTTGTCATCCTCTTTGTGAGTAAAGGAAGTCCCAAGTATCTAACTGGAAGGGAGCCTGATTCAAAGGGGAACTCTGCAAGGATGTCCACTCTGTCCGAAGCTGTGATGCCTGAGATATACATCGTTGATTTCTCAAGACTAATTCGTAGGCCAGATTCTGCACCAAATTCATCGAAGATTTTTAGGACACCCTTTACAGAGCTTTTCCTGCCATCTGTGAAGATTAAAATATCATCAGCAAAACACAGGTGTGTGAGACCAATTTTTTTGCAGTGAGGATTATATCCAACCTTCTTTAGTCTGGCCGAGGCTTATAATTTAAGCGAGAGAACATTCCTACAAATGACAAAGAGGTAGGGAGATAAAGAGCATCCCTGTCTCAGACTTCTCTTGATCTGGAAGTAACCAGCGAGTTCCCCGTTCACTTGTACAGAAAAGGAGGCTGTAGAAATACAAAGCTTTATCCAGTGAGTAAATTTTGCAGGAAAATTCAGAGCCTGTAGAGTGTTGATGAGAAAGGACCATTGGACTCAGTCGAAAGCTTTCGAGATGTCAATCGTTATAGCACATCTGGAGGAGATGTCTTCCTTGTGATAGTCCTTGACAAGCTCTGTGGCAAGTAGCAAGTTCTCCATCAGTAACCGATCCTTGACGAAAGTCGACTGATTCGGAGCAATGAATTTCGGCAGCAGGCATTTCAGCCGATTTGCCAAAATTTTTGAGATAACCTTATATAGCACATTGCAACAGGAGATATGCCTATAGTCTTTCATCTTTTTAGCTTCCTGCTTCTTAGGAATCAAGGCAAGAATTGTAGAGTTGATTCCTTTTGGCAAAAAACCCTTTTGAAAAAAAGATTGAATCGCAGTGGTTACATCCCTACCCACTACTGACCAGGCTGCCTTATAGAACTCACATGTTTACCCATCAGGTCCTGGAGCTTTATTAGCTGGCATGGAGAAGATGACTCTTTTGATTTCCTCTGCACTGACATCCCTATCAAGGAATGTTTGCTCTAGATCACTACACTGGTAATGCAGTAAATTCTTCAGATCATCAACCTTCATTCCTGTGAAATCAGATGGTGAGTATGTCAGAAAATCTCGAAATAACCTTTCTCCTTCCATCTTTATACTCTCCTCAGTCGTGTGAATATCACTATTATCTCCCTCTACCTCACGGATGCTATTTTTCATAGCTCTTATCCTCGCTGCATTGTGAAAGTATTTATTGTTTTGATCCCCAACTTTGAGCCAGTGGAGCTTTGACTTTTGTCTGTAAAATTGTTCCTCAAAATCCGACAGTATTTTCCACTTTTCATATGCTTCTACCTCTTCCTCAATGTCCGTTGGACACGGGTTCAAGAGAGTGGCTTGTTGCTTCTCGCAGAGTATGAGGTATGCTGCATTTGTTTTCCGAGGCAAATGTCCCAGTTTTGCTCTACCAAGTTTCTTGAGGGGGATTTTTAAGCGTTTAAGCTTTTTGGACAGTTGATGCATAGCTGTTGTAGAGTGGGAGAGGTGATCTGTAGCGGACCAATACTGGGCAACAACTGGTGAAAACTCCGGCATGTTGCCAATGGCATTGACGAATTTAAATGGCTTTTTCTTTTTTGGTTCAACTTTTGTGATCTGCACTCTGCAACGTAGATGGTCCGAGACTCCTCCAGATTCAAAAACTCCATATGAGCCTTGAGTGTTGCGAAGCCAAACCTCATTAATCAGAACTCGATCAAGTTTTTTGCATATTAGACCTTCCTTTCTCTTGTTGCACCACGTTAATAGGGGTCCATGGTATCCTAAATCCAGAAGATCACAGTTATTTACTGTGTCTTGGAAATCTCTCATGCCCTGCGATGGACTTGTCGTTATTCCATGCTCGGAGTGCTCCTCAAGATTCAAAATTTCGTTAAAATCTCCCATGAGCATCCATCGTTTGTTTCTGAATAGAGGACACCTCTTATGGTACTGAATATCCTCCCACAGAGTTTTCCTCTCTTCCACTGTGTTCTGAGCGTAGATAAATGAGCAGAAAAACTCCTCATTATCTCCTTCTAGCTTAACTGAGCAAGTAACCATTTGTTCCGATTTGAAAACAGGGGAAAGCGTTGCAGTATCCCTCCATATTACCCAAATACGTCCCCTGGGACTATACTCATAGTTCGTCAATACCGACCAATCCTTCATTACTGATTCCATAACTTTCTTACTTCTATGTTCCTTCACTCGAGTTTCTATCAAACAGCCAAAATGCATTCCTTATTGATTTATCCATTTGCGGATTACAGCATGTTTTGTAACTTTATTCAAGCCGCGGATATTCGAGAAAAAACCAGCCATTAGTGTTTATTTCGGTTGGCTTTTGTGCTCGAGGCAACAGAGTTATCCTGAGCTAAGCTTTCCGAAACAAAAAGATGCTGACTTTTTGAGACACGTGGAAAATATGGTCGTCGTGTTGTCCCTTCAACAACATCCCCCTGACCTGTCTTGCCTACCCCCGCCTCCTGTCCATCTGTATCTTTTACAATTTCATGAGCCATTTGGTGTCCCTTGACCTCAGCGGCTTTTGCATCCGTTTCGACGACTGTTTCAGTAGTATTGTCCATTATTTCCCCCTCTTCCTTTGTTTCAGTCAGAACCGAAAACTTGGAGGGCTGAGCTATTTGGACTTGTCCATACACAAGAGTTTTAGTTGGGCTACGACTTGTTTTTGAGGGTGAGATTGATGTCCATTCACCATCTTTCTCCATCTGATCTGTTACAACTTCTTTTCCTTTGTTCGTATTCTGTTCCTGCAAGCGCAGGTCAAGAGCAGGAGGGTGATCAGCAGTGGTTTCCGTAATCTTCAGAGAAACAGCTTCCTTAACCGGTGTAGCTTTCTTACGACACTTCTCCTTTGAGTGACCCCATTTTGCGCATGATGAACATCGTGGAGGCAGCCATTGGTATTTGAATTCCACCACTGAATCCACATCTTTGCTTGATTTGAACCGGAATGAGTTTGGGAAACCTTTGGAGAGTTCTGCTTCTACAAAAATCTTTGCTTCATCAAAAATTTTACACTGAATTGTGTCTGGATGTAATCTCTGTGGGTGGCCTACTACACTTGCGATGAAACCAAGTCCAACTTCAGAGAACAGCTTCTGAGGAACATTCTTTATGCCTATCCACATTGGAATTGTTTTGATCTATTCATGGTCCTCCTCTGCCACTGGTGACCACTTTGAGACCACCATCGGGACATCAGCAATATTCCAAATGCCCCGTTTTAGCACCCGTGAGCGAATAGTTTCACTCTTGATCTTAACCTTCATAGTAGTCTCATCCACTACAAAGACTTCAATTTTTTCCAAATTCTCTCCTATTGGCCATATCTTGTTAACAATCATGTGCACCTTTGCAACATGTGGTGCTTTAGATAGAAAATTTCCGAGTACCATACCGTCCCACAGGGGAGGCGAGGCTTCAATTTCATCTGGAACGTCTACCACTTGAGTACCATCTATGTCTGAGAAATTGAGTTCATGCTTTGACAGAGAACCTTTTTTCTGAGCAACTGAAATCCATGAGGGTTTGTGTGACTGCGCCTGAGGGTCTGCAGATGATGCCTGGGAACCGGATAGGTTTTCCGGCTCCGACATGGGTGGTTTTAGCGGCGGAGATGCCACCTAAACCTTAGTTTGCGGCGCACGGAAATAAACCTTAGAAACTTAACAACTCTTATATGTGGATACTCGCAAACCAAACTCTATTACCTATAGACGAAAGAAAGATCATCTATTTGTAAGAAAAAAATTGGAGAACGAAACCACTGCTTTGTTTTGAAATCAATTTCAAACTCAAAAGGATTTCACCGGAAAGATAATCGATGCCTCCACAGTAAAATACCATCATGACGAATCCGAAGACGAAACTTAATTCACATTAAAAAAACAAGACTCAAGAGAGACAAAAATGTGGACATATTAGAAACCGATTACAAACTCAACCAAAAACTAAAACTCAACAAAAAAAAAGATAACGGACATAAAAACCTCTATCAGCTTAACACTAAAAGCAAACCTCACTTTACAGTATACATATCAATCACTTAAAAAGAATTTAAATTATGTAGTTAGATTCCACAAAAACTCACTACCCTTTTCCACTATGTCTTTTATGATCACATTTTGAACCCTATAGCATAAGTATGTAAACCTTAGATATCGTAACTGTAAGTCTGATTAGATTTTGGCTGTAAATATAACCTAAAGTAAATGAGATCTATGAAACTATGGCACTAGACTAAATAGTAATTTTGTTAATTTATGGGCCATTTGTGATCTGATGCAACTAATTTGGATTTTCCATTTGGGCTGCACTAAAGCAATTTATCATCATATTTGGCCACCAACTTAGGCACATGTCACATTGTCACCCTTTTCTCTTTATTTTCAATTCCAATGGCAACATCATATTTTCCCGATATCAAGATTCTTAATTCTTCAAAATCGGAACAAATTTAACTGGTTTGAATCATCTAAGAATTATTTTTTTAAAAAAAAAATTCAAACATCGTGGGAATTAACTTCGAATCATCTTTATCTAGAATCAGCTTTGAAAGTTTTCGATTTTAAAAGAAAAACTCTGTACCATAAGAGGTCCTGTAAAAAAAACCCTTCACATTGCATATAAACGAATAATATGTTACTGCTCGGATCTAAAATATAAAGGAATAAGCCATGCATCCATCTTCATTTTATATTTGTTTGTGGTCATACTATATAAATATATAAAAATGAACAATGCACCTAGATGCTATGTCATACTGCATATTGTTTGTTTTCACATAAAGAGTTCGATTGCATTATTGTCACGTGAAATTTAAAAGTCTATTGATTCAACTCATAAAGAAAGTTGTCTCACCAAACTTGGAAATTGGAATATATCAAAGCGTTGGATCAATTCTCTTATTCTAAATTAATTAATTCTATAGTATGATCAGGTATCATTTAGTTTAGTTACGAGTTGTAGATCGAACCATCCTCCATGTCTTGGCATCATTGTCCATGCGATGCATCACCAATTCACATCCTCATGGACCCTCTAATTTATAGTGTTCTATATCACAACATTCTTTCTAAATGTTCCATGCTGTCATTATTGACAAAACAACGGTTTATATTCAAAAATATGATAAAGGAACTAAGATTCGGCGGTTCTCGATATGATAATCGAAAAATTGCCTGCCAAAATTTTACTGTATCTAAAACAGATGTTACTTTCTAATTAGTTTAACCATTTAAAAGAAAAAAAAAATTAATCATGTAAATAAATATTAATAAAAAACCTGCAAACCTCATTTAAATACTGTTAGCGTTGGACAGGGTCTAAACTCAACTATTTATACATGTGCTGTTTAGTATTGTTAACTGTTAAATCTAGTTTCATGCCCATATAGCTATTTTTTTTTTTTTGAAAAAGGTCCCAAACGTATAAAGTTTTAAGGAACCTAAAACTATATAACGCAAATATACAAAGAAAGTCGATGTCACCGAAGTCATATTTAGCTACAACATTCACACACTACTTCATTTAAAAAATGCAAAACTACATATAATTGATACCGCGAAAGACCTAAAATAGATGTATTGGGCATAATTGAATATTGGTACAACCTTTATTATAAAAACATGATATTTAACTTATACGCATGCCTAATTTTAAGTTACTAGCATACTTTGGGTGCAGACATGGAATGGAATATATAACTATCGTTCCCTTTATTTTATTTCTGCAGGTATGAGTTGGTTTTCCACTTTCCTTGATTCAAGACAAAAGCAGTCTCATGTTTACTGACTTAAATGACCCATTTATTTTACCATTTTCAAATGTGAACGAAATCTACCTTTGTTCGTTAAAGTATATATTAGATTTTAATCAACTTTTAATAGCAATTGTAGTCTCTCAAGTTTTTTTTTTTTTCCTTGTAGAAATGTTTGTATATACGACAGTGATGATGCAAGTAAAGGAAGCATATGAATGCCAACAACCAAAAAAACCCGATAACTATGAAAAACTGATTACAAAATTTTGAGAGCAATTTGAATTATAATTTCAATAGAAGGCGCATAGACTAAATAATAAACGTTTAAAACTTGTACTTTCTGACTATTCGATGATTTCATCCATGTAAATATTATCACCTTTAATACATAACTCGTAGGAAGAAACTATTATTTATCTAAAAAAACACAGATTGAGTTATATATTACATATATCGCATAAGCACAGAAATGATTATCAGTTTACCACACAAACAAAGAAAAAGAAAAATACAAATTGGCACGGAGCACGAACCATTAGTGTCATATTAATTTCGAATCTTAAATATGTGACATAAATAAAATCAAATGCTCAACAGTTTATTAGTTATCACGTTATTCCACGAAAACAAAAGAATTTCTAAAGAAAAAAAAAAAACAGGGCCACTGCATGTGGCTATGTAGTATGTACATGTACATCAACCTCTTTATGAAAAAACTCAAAACTCTACTATTACATAAAAATGATAAATTTAATATTTAGATTTGGTTTTTTTTTTGAATTATAAAATGCCAACGCTGGGCCTGGTAGGACCCATTAAAGAAAAGCCCATCAAGAAAAGAAAACCTCCACGCTTGAATTCTTCGAGCTAAGGCAAAGCGGACAAACTCGCACCGAGACGTCGCAACCTTTACAGAGGATCAAATGGCGACACGGCAAAGCCAGCACCGTCGCGGATCTCCGCCGACAAATCCTACAACTCGGTCCTATCAATTCGAATCGATCGGGATCAACGTAAGCCGATTCGGCGTCTTCGGCTTCATCCACACCGTCCACGCTTCCCGATTTCGGTTCCGTCGCGGTGACTCCACC
>KE155778.1:169381-186101 GCA_000411075.1 Sisymbrium irio
TCGGCTTCTCCCGACGCAGCTCTCACCTGCCAAGCACGTGACTCGGCTTCGATCTGTGCCGCACGTGCTTCAAGCTCCGCGTGACGACGCGTGGCTTTCTCGATTTCCGCTTCTTTCTCTCTTAATCTCCGCCTAACTGACTCTTCCGTCGCTCTTAGCAGCTCACGATAGTGTCTCTCACTGTTCTCCGCTAACATGCGCCTCAACTGCTCTCCCTTTACATTTTTAAAATTATTTTAAAATGGCTTTTAATAAATCGATAAATTATTACTAATACAAAAAAATTCAAATATCCTAACAAAATAAAACTGTCTTATGCGTTATTGTAAAATATTTATTTATTGAATATAGAAAAATAGTCACCTGGTTGTGAAGAAATCTATCTAATTCATCCGATTGCCGTTTGATTTCTCCGGCTATCATCGGAAAAGATGGTGGTGAACGTTGTTCTCGATTCTGCGATTGTCCCTGAGACAAACGAAGACCGGTGGATACTACATTAGGAGTTTGTCGACGGCTGATAAATTGCGGCGGAGTAGACGGTGGAACGTTCATCGGAGACACCGTGTTTTCTAAATCAATCACCGACGAAACTTCTCTGGCTCGCTTTCTTGATTCCACCCCTGTTTAACGTTAAACCGGCTCAGTTTCTTGATATAAACCGATTTATTCTGTTATGATAAACCAATCGATTTGGAGTTAGAAGTCAAACCGGCGGTTATCGAAGGAAACTGAGACATTTGTAGCTCCGGTGAAAAATCATTTCCTTCTTGTCCGTTTCTGAGGAATCCAAACATCAAACATATGAGTACATACATGTACACATGGAGAGAGAGAGAGAGAGAGAGAGAGAGAGTACCTGTTGAGGAAGAACATAGTAGAAGAAGGATGATGGTGATGAGCTTGAACCGCCATGAACAGAGGAAGGAAGATAAAGAAAATAAAAAGAAGGAAGCTTCTTCTTTAATATGAATAAATCACACAAAAGATATGTATGTATCTACGGTTGCATCGGACATGGTGATGAAAGTGGTGAAGATTGGAACTTTGCTTTGGGATTCTAATTTTTTGTTTTGTTGAAGAATTATTACAAAGAAAAAAATAATTTGTATGGAAATAAATGGTGAGGAGGAGGAGAAGGAGGAGGAATGGAATGAAATGGAAGTTTTTTAAGGCAAGGCTTTAAAGTCTCTGTATATGCACATAGTAAGCATGATTCTCATTTATTATAAACCCAATGTTGAATACTTGAATCGCATCTACATTTATTTACTTTTCTTTTTAATGGAAACGGATATTTCGTTTTTTTTTAGATCTATTATATACTTTTATAGATTCGTCGTCTATATTAGCAATTTTTTATATATATAATGTTTTACTCAACCAGTTGTAATTATCAAAATTTAATCTTATGTAGAGAATTACAATTAAAAATTCTATTTGTTTTCAATAAAATTCGTGAATCAGATTTTTGGTCTGCTTTCTAGTTCTTTTAGTAACACCAAAATAACAAAATGTAAATATCTTTTTCTGTACATATAGGAAAAAACAGTAAATGTAAGTAGAAATCACATTAATTTCTACGGGGTAATTTTCTCTCCAGGATTATTATTATTATTGAAAATTTATGTTATATTAACTATAAATATGCTTAGCTAATATTTTGTTTTGTCTAAATATTGACAAATTTGGTGACTTATGAGATATTTAGTATAGTAGTAGTACAGAAGGTTGCAATTTAATTTCGTCATATTTTGTTTGGGTAAAATCTTTTTAAAATAAATAATCAGTGTCCTCAATCATCACGTATGTAAGTATTATTTTTTGGTTGGATCACATACTAGTATATAACAAAATGTTTACTTTTGTAATAAAAATTAAACTAAATAATTATACTTATAATAAAAATTAAACTATATTGAAATTCTCTTCAAATGCTTTCTTCCTTTTGGTGTTTTCTTGCTTTTTCTCTCGAGAAGACTCTGTCGTGTTTGCTCATTGCTGCCATCAAATAGTACGTCTTTTTTTTTGGGCTAAAAGATATTCAAATTTCGTCCTCTTGGAGCATTATCTCTTTTGTTTGTTTTGTTTTCGTCTTCCCAAAATTATCTATTTCAATATTTACCATGTTAAGATTTGTTTAGATCCAGTGTAATATAAATTATGATTTTTTATTATTTAGCACAAATAGAAAGTGTCGTGAAAATATGATTCGTTGTTCGTACAATCTTATTATTCATTTTTTACTCAATACAGTTCATATTATTCACGACTGTTAAGTTCAAATTAAGTTCACTGTTACATTTAATTGAATTTAAGAAATTATGGCACTGCAGGTAACTCACTTTGTCTATGATAAAGACATGATATATATTTGCGCGCGAACACGCACACATATATATATTTTTAATAATGGTGTGTATATATATTTTTATTGGGGTTTGTACATTATTCATGATGGAACAGAAATCTAACAACAACAATTCCACTGAACAAAGATAATCAACAAGTTTGATCAAAATAAACTGCAAGTTATGAGCGTGTAGTATTATATAGATATTAGGTGGGTTGTTGCTCTTGGCTTAACCTAATAGATTTCCAAAAATTTAATTAGTTTTGAACATTAGGCGAGGTAGAAACACATCTATGGTGATAGGAGGAATTTTTAGCTCAAGACATCAAGTTTAAACTAATCTCAGAATAAATTCGACTGGCATATAAATCCGTAATGCTAATAAAATATGATTAATGTAAATCAATTTATATGATAGCCATAGCCTAATTGAACGATAACCATTGGACTGTTATTGTCTTGATTTGACCAAAACCGAGTAATATTATATTGTTATAAAACTAAAAATCTAATAATAATAACAATTATGAAAATAGTAATGGAAACATAACACACTTTTGTTCTCTGCCCTTTAGAGGAGCCCACCACACCAAATTGTGAATTCTTGGGCAGAACTTCTTGAACATTCAATTCTTCTCTTCCTAAAACATGTTATCCTCACTTTTCAATCTCTCTTACTCCTCACCCAACAATCTCATTTTCCATGTTTCCGTCATATTCTTTTATATATATGTATGAAAGTTATCTATTTATGTATCGCAATATACATATACAAAGACAATGCATAAAACCGGGAAACTTGCTCACATCCGAGATTAGCTGGATGCTTAAGCGAAACTCAAATATATGATGATGCCAAACCGAATTGGTTGGTGATTGTGACCAGGCGTCTTTAAAAACAACAGTGTATATCTAGAGTGAGAATACGTGGTGAAGGTAAAAACAACAAGTTATATATGTGTCTGTGTGTGTTAAGAGATGTTTTAATCACTTTAGAATACTTTATATTTAATGTTGATCTCGTACATATATGTCTATATAGGTGTAACTTTAGCCTATAGTTGGATTTGTGTGTTGGCCATGATGAAAAATGGGGAAATTAAATGGAGAATAAAAAGATGGAAAATATTTTCCTGCGAAAAAAAATTAAGAAATAAGAAAAGTGGAAAGAAGAAGAAGAGTCAATATTCAAAGGTGTAGATTTGATTAGATGCAAAATACACAATTGGACATCATTATTTTTCTTTAATTAGGGTTTAAAAAAATTATCCCTTTTGTCCACCTTCACGTTTCCTCATGAGTAACCATAATAATGCTTCACACTATGCAATATCACATTCTCAGCAAAAAAAAGTCGTTTCCGTCTTCTTCAAAACGAAGGATATATATAAACATGTACATACGTGTATATTATATCTTATGATTTTACCAACAAAAAAGTTATATCTTATGATCATATACATATTTTTTTCTATGTAAACATCATATATATATATAAACATAAACGTACTTAAGTCTAATTTTATGTAGATACCTTATATATAGATCCATTTTTTCTCCATACATAGAGTCTAAATCTTATATATAAATATTAGATTAATGTTTCTTGAGAACTCTCATATCTTAAAATATCACTATTTTGGAACGAAGACGATTGTTTATTTGTTTTTTCCGTATTTTCTTAGAATCTTTTTTATAATGAGATGGAATGGTTGCTGTAAGAATAGTAGACTCTAATTAATTACATTCACAAATAAGATAATAAGATGAGATTGGACCATACACACAATATGTGTATATATAAATATATATATGAATTTCTGTGTATATAGACAAAAGGTGTAGAAGAGAAATGTGGTGGCAAGAGCTAGACAGGTAGGCAAAAACATTGATGTAAGGGAATGGCATCTCTTGAGCCAATACATGATTTGGTCTAAGTCAAATTTCCTTATAGATTTATTAACTAATCCAATTATAATTTATTTTATTTTGTTGTCTACCAGAAGCACCGTACCATGAAGTTAACTTTGGATGTTGAGCCTATCAATTTATTACTTTTTATTTTCTGGTTAAGTTTCATGAGCCCATCTTTAATTTGTTTTGTTGAAAATATGAAAAGTTGTACAAAAGAAGTCATCTTTGTATTCTTGATATTATTTATATGAATAATAGTAGTATCCGATATTGAAAACTATGGCCGTTTGTTCCCTATTTTCCAAAAGGTGTGGCTTGTGCCATGGCTCATGGCCTCACGTAAAGAACCTAACAAAATGCAAAATAGATTACAATACTTAAATATAAACTAAGGGTCCATGTAATGCGTAATGGCGACATGTGAGTGCAACATGTAATGGTAAGTCTCTTTTTGAACATGTACACGAAAATAAGATCAACAAAACCATCTTTAACTTGTTCACTTAGCTAGCCAAAATCATACATACACAATCTGCCTTTAATATAGAACCAATAAGAAAATAAAGTTTACTTTCTATGTAAAAGAACATATAAGCGATTTGTAGACAGGCACTTTGTCTAGATGGTTTCTAATATCTTATATATATATAGCGAAGGGGTCTGGAAGTTAGCCAAATTGTAGCTTTCAAGAAAGACCAAACTAATTAATCAATAGTCTCCCTAAATTTGTGTCTAGTTTTATATATATACAGCTTGCTATGAATTCTTATATGAATTCATCATCCTCATGATGAAGTCAGTTACATGTATATAGATTTTTACTCAGCATCACCAAGTCGATCTGAAAATTTTGATCATCTTTAAATACGTACGTATCTTGTTTCTCTTTCTCTATTATATGGATTCACGAATATGAACTTTAATTTTCATAATGTTATTTTCTGGACCCACTTTTTTGAATTTCGAAGACTAATGATTCCCTGTAGGAAGGTCAGAAATGAGAAAAACAATGCATATCCTTCATTTGGTGGATGACAATACCAATTTTTTTTTTTTTGGTTGCATATATGAATCAACTTTTCATATTCTCCTTTGGTACTCCGACATCAAATTCAACAACACCTCCAATTCATAATTTTCTTTGCGAAGTATATTGTACCAAAACCTAAACTATAACAGAACTCCAATCTAAGATATATATGGATAGGATTCGATATAATCTAAGGTTCATTTAGATATGTTTTGAGATTTTTAGTATACGAGTCTTAATTCTTTTCAAGTTTGATATTTGGATCCGTAACAAGTATATATATAGATTTTAATTTTGTTCTGATTACGTCAGTATATTATCAATATAATATTTTCAAAACTTTTTCTATTATCATATTTGGCAGTAGAAATAAATAAAAAATAAGCATCTCTAAATAATATGTCCAATGAAACTTGATCATCTATCTCAGTTGTCATAGATGCAATAAGACCACTAGAATACATGTATACTTGTTATGTACCATATAAAAAGTATCATGTAAGATTTGAAAGATCTATTCCAAATCTTGAACAAAACAGAAAAGTGACATTGGTGGAAAAATAAAAGGAGAAGTTTGAAGATGGGGTTTGATAAGGCAAAGAAGGAAAACCATTAAATAAGAATACTATCTGTTGTTGTTATTGTTAGATTTTCTCAACCATCAATCCATCCTCTACTTCTCTTTAAATTCTTGTAAACCCTTTATGAGGGGGACCAAGGACCAACCATATTTTAGGGTATGGCCAAAATAATTTAAATCCAACAAGCTTTAGCGAAAAGTTATGGGTGAATCAAAAACAAGAAAGATCAAAATAATCCAACCTACATAGAAGTGATGTATTAGGAGAGTGTCTATACGATTTCTTTTACTTTCAAAATCATGATTTCATATCATGACGGTAGAGAAAAGACTAATGTATAACCTGCTCTAAATCATGTTGAAGAAGTTATCGAATACTGATGTATAATTTCTTGATATTTTTAAAACATCAAAACATTGTTATTTTTTATGCGAAATAAGAAATTAAAGAAACATGACCTAGTAATTCCTGTGAACAAATAAAGAAAAGATAAATCCCGTTACATGGAAAAATATTTTACCTTTGTTTTATTATGAGCGTAATTGTAAAATTTCTTATACATATGAATTTAATATTTAAATTTCTTTTAGTTACAGATATAAAACTGATGCAAATTAAATTTTGAGGTGCTTTAGTTATGCCTTTGTAGTTTTGTTTACTTCAAAAATTCAAGCATCCAACTATATTTATGAACAAATATAGCATTTTCTCTGTTTTTTAAAGATTGATTATTTTAATTTTTTTCACAAATGTTAAGAAAACTTAAATGCACACTTTTAGTTATTATTTTATGATTTTAAAAATTATTTTAATGATTTATTTGTTTTCCGATAAAGTTCAACCAATCATTTTTTATGTTTTGATTTATCATTTAATTATAAATTAAAATTAGTTAATTATAAAGTAAAATTAATTAATTCTAATCTAAAACATCAATCTTTAAAAAATAATATAGAAAAGCTAGAAAATCATTCTTTAAAAAACATTAATCTTACCTTGTGATATGTAATGTTCTTTTTTTCTGCATGATTTTATGTAGAATTTAATGAAAGTGCACAAGTTGTTGAAACAACAAATGACATGTTGGAAGTTGGAACATATATATGCATCATCAATCGTTTAATGGTAAGCTATAGATAGAAGATGTCAAGATTTGAATCAGCAGAAACATGGAATTGAAGATACTTTCTGAAATTTTTTATTTCTTTATACATTTTAGTTTATTGTGAAGAACATATATATGTGGTGACAGATCTCATATGTATGAGATGCATGATGCTAAAGTCAGCCAAAAATACAGAGAATTTTCTTTTGCCTAGCATCTTTTGGTTTTAAATGCGTGTTGTTATAGTTTACTTCTAATGTCTTGTCGAACTAGATATATAAATCGCCTTGGTGTATACTCATTTTGATTGAGTACATTATGTAAGGGTTACTTAATTAGAGTCCCCTAATAAAGTCTTAAAGAAGTTTTAAAGTTTAGTGTTGCCAAATGCCAAGTGTTGTAGAAATATTCTGTCTATATATCTCTACTTTGTCATTTCAAACGTTACCCGTTTTGTAAAAAGTTGATTTATCCTGAACTTCCATTTAAAGATCGTTGCACCAAGATACATACGTTCTAAGTTGGGTCTAAGGCCACGCATAATTACTACATCGAGTGGGCCGAAAATGTAGTTGTGTCTTTCTAAGTAAGTTTTTTCGGCCAGTTCATGCCACAAGAGGCCCAAGAAAATCGCATTTTTTTTTCTCACCGCAAACCATGCGTTTTATTATTATTTTCGTTAATGTACTTCTGTCATAGACTCATAGAATAAACAAAACGAAAAATAAGTAGTGACCGTACATACAGATAAAGTTAAAATACAAATAATCTACGATTTTCGTATAGAAGTAATACATTCTTGTATTATATCTGGACCGACGCGTATGTATTTGGGAGACCGTATGAGTGCATGTGGATATAACACGTAGACTTTTAAACCCCAGCTTTTACCTTATCTATATCCACCACGTGGCATTAGACAAGCATGGGGCCCCAAGCTTCTTCTCTTCTTTTGTCTACCTGATGTGCCACTCGTTGCGTCCCTCACATCTTATCCGAAAGATCCAACGGCTCTGACTTGAGATCAAGAGAATTTTACAATCAGTATCTGTATTTCCACAAAATACCAAATTGTTCCATCATTTTCTCAATCGACGTTTTGTTTTCTTCGTCTAAATTATGAATCAGAGATTACAATACTTGCATTGAGATTATTATGATTAAGAGATTTCTAACAGAAAACAGAAAAAGCAAAAACAGGCATATCAGTTTAAAAAAGCATAATTATTTTTGGGATGTAAATTACTTAATAGAGTTATATAACTTTTTTATTTATTAATATTTAATGTAATGATAAAATCATTGAGACAATTTAGACTATAACATGTAACACAATAATCTGTACATTTATTGAAAATAAAATTACTACTAACCAAAAAAGAACAATGTAATGCTATAAAAGTAAGAACTAATTATGTATGGTTAAATTTAATAAATAAAAAAGTCATAAGGGATACAATCAATTGGGTTATAGTACAAGGACTAAATAGAAATTGCATCAAAATATGTATTGAATAAAAAAAAATGTCAAAAATCATTAAAATGATGGACGAAGAGAGAAGCGTCGGTATAATTAGACAGAGCCGATCAAATCGATTCCATTAGAGAAGAATCTGTTCTTCTTTTTTTTTTTCCGGTTTATCGGAGAAGACTCTAATGGCGGAAACCGTCGAGCTACCGAGTAGGTTAGCGATTCTTCCGTTCAGGAACAAGGTTCTCTTACCTGGCGCCATTATTCGAATCCGTTGCACTTCTCACAGCAGGTAAAGTTTAGCTTTCGGTTTGATCGTTTTCTTCTTCCTCTAGACTTTATTGCTTTTCTAGATTTAAATTATATGTTTCTACTGCTTCAACAATCGAATTAGTGCTAAATTTGGTTAATATTCGTTTGGTATTGATCGTGATTGAAATCGATAACCGTAATTGAGTTGGGTTAGGGTTTGATGTAACAGTCGTAATCTTCCTAATACCGAAACTGACCTTTTGTTGTTTTGGCTTTGGTAAACCTTAATTTAGTGTGACACTAGTGGAGCAAGAGCTATGGCAGAAAGAAGAGAAAGGATTAATCGGTATTTTACCTGTTAGAGATGATGCTGAGGGTTCTTCAATTGGGACTATGATTAATCCAGGTACTGTAGAAAACTTTAACTGAAATTGAATTTGAGGAGGGTGTCTTTTTGTTTGTGTTGATTTTTTAGTCTCTTTTGGTGGTCTTAGGTGGTGGGAGTGATTCTGGAGAAAGGAATTTGAAGTTTCTAGTTGGCACAACAGATGCTCAAAAGTCTGATGCTAAAGATCAGCAAGAAGTTCAATGGCATAGCAGGTTCGGGATTACCTTTTGCACCGATTAGATTGTGATTTTAGAGAGTTGATGAAAGTGCCTCACGGTTTTTCGTGTGATTTGATTTCCATTTTTTGGTTTGATTCTCAGCTTATGCTGAGTGATGATGTTGTGTTTTTTTTCTAATGTTCAGGGGAGTAGCAGCTCGTGCTCTGCATCTTTCGAGAGGGGTGGAGAAACCAAGTGGAAGAGTTACATATGTAGTTGTCCTCGAAGGTCTGAGTAGGTTTAACGTTCAGGAGCTTGGTAAAAGAGGACCATATTCAGTTGCGCGGATTTCATCTCTCGAGATGACAAAGGCAGGTGAGATATTTTATTTGCCTTTGTAGATTTTGGTGTCAAATTGCCTGCTCTGTCCAATCTATTCATTTGTCTTATATATTCCGCTGCTCATTTATGCAAATCGCTGAATTGAGCTTCCTGCTTCTGAAAGATTATGGTCTCTATAAAACTAAGTTCTTCCTGTGTCTTATGTGCAGAAAGTGTTTGCGTTTGAGAAATTGTATGAGGTTGAGCTTATAGATTCTTAAAGATAATAGTTTCGAGTCAGCTCTTGTTTGGTCATAATAAAAAATTTCCAGCTCATTTCAGATTTGGTCATGAGCTTTTAGCTTTCTATTTCATTAAGTTTCATGCTAGTCCATTGATGTCTTTAGCTGGTTCTCCTTCTGGCCATCTGCAGAGTTGGAGCAAGTGGAACACGACCCAGATTTTGTAGCATTGTCACGCCAGTTTAAGACCACTGCTATGGAGCTGGTTTCTGTGCTTGAGCAGGTAACTTTAGACAAACTGAAAAATCTTTCTATTTTTGGTCTCCCTCTCTCAAGTTTCTTTGTTGCTTCCGTATTAAGAGTTTTCAAGTTTAAGTAGCAACCTAATTACTGGATAATTCATGCATTGATTCTTTTTTTCAGAAACAAAAAACTGGTGGGAGGACTAAAGTACTTTTGGAGACGGTTCCCATTCATAAACTAGCAGACATATTTGTTGCTAGTTTTGAAATGAGTTTTGAAGAGCAACTATCTATGTTGGATTCAGTTGATCTCAAAGTTAGACTTTCAAAGGCTACTGAACTAGTTGATCGGCATTTGCAGGTTAGCTGTTGGTATTCATACAGTGATGATATCTTTCCTGTATTTTCTTCTGACCATTATGAATTCAGCATGCTGATGTTCACTTTTGGCAGTCAATTCGTGTGGCAGAGAAGATTACTCAAAAAGTGGAGGGCCAGCTGTCAAAGTCACAGAAGGAGTATCTCTTGCGCCAACAGGTTTGTTTCTCTTGGCGCTTGGTATCAAGCTGAAAGTTTATTGTCCTAAGTGGTATGATCTGTGACTATGAAACTTGTTTTTGTAGATGAGGGCTATTAAAGAAGAGCTTGGTGATAACGATGATGATGAAGATGATGTAGCTGCACTCGAAAGAAAAATGCAAGCTGCGGGAATGCCGTCGAACATATGGAAGCATGCTCAAAGGGAATTAAGGTATGCTGTGCTAGAGGAAAATTGCTGGTGGTTGTGTGACTTTGGACCAACTTGAAGACACAATTTCCTTATTTGTAATTTTTTCTTTTCTGTTTCCTTATGCAGGAGATTGAAAAAGATGCAACCTCAGCAACCTGGTTATAACAGTTCACGAGTTTACCTGGAGCTGTTGGCTGATCTTCCTTGGGAGAAGGCAAGCGAAGAACATGAGTTGGATCTAAAAGCAGCAAAAGAACGTCTTGACAGTGATCACTATGGTTTAGCGAAGGTCAAGCAACGGATCATTGAATATCTGGCTGTTCGAAAGGTTGATTGTTTGTCTTATTTTTTCTCTTTTCGAGTGACCCATTCAGTTTCCTGGTTTTATTTTGATTGAAACTTGTCTACTGCAGCTTAAACCAGATGCGAGAGGCCCAGTTTTGTGCTTTGTTGGTCCACCAGGTGTGGGCAAGACATCTTTGGCATCATCTATTGCGGCTGCGTTGGGTAGAAAATTTGTTCGCCTATCTTTGGGCGGTGTGAAAGATGAAGCTGATATAAGAGGACACAGAAGGACGTACATAGGAAGCATGCCAGGACGCCTCATTGATGGGTTAAAGGTGAGTTCTTAGTATCTAATAAGTTATGCTGACGAAATCTGAAAGAAACTTGGGGATGTATATTGAAAAAGGAACTAAGCCGTAGCAGATAAGTTTGATCGCTGTCTTTCTGTCTAACCTCGAAAATTTAAAAGAACTAAAGTTTTATAGATCATTAAAATGATTGCCACTTAGCTTTTCTGAACGGGCTGCTGCAAAACTGCGTTGTATATCTTTTAATATGTGAATGTCCAGTTTAATTACAATCTTCATACAGGATGCGTTGTTATATCTATTTATCACTAAGGGTTTAGCTTTATGTTTTTGATTTCAGAGGGTTGGTGTTTGCAATCCAGTTATGCTGTTGGATGAGATTGACAAAACGGGCTCAGATGTTCGGGGTGATCCAGCTTCGGCACTGCTGGAAGTTTTGGATCCAGAGCAGAACAAATCTTTTAATGACCAGTATCCTATCATATTCTTTTTATAAAAGCAAAATGTTAGATTCAGTGTCCAAACTTCTAGCCGTATTGAAAGCTTCCTGAGTTTTAAATCTTGAAATTGGAAATCTCATCTTCAACAACCATACTCTTTCATAGATGCCCATGAATCGACAGTCATCCTTAACTGAGAAAACAGCTATCTGAATGTTCCATACGACTTATCAAAGGTGGTTTTTGTTGCCACTGCGAATAGGGTTCAGCCTATTCCGCCTCCTCTTCTAGACAGGATGGAGCTAATTGAGTTACCAGGTTATACGCAAGAGGAAAAGCTTAAGATAGCAATGCGTCATTTGATTCCTCGAGTCCTAGATCAGCATGGGTTGAGTTCTGAGTTCCTCAAGATTCCGGAGGTACATTATTAGTTTGATGCATCGCTTATAATCGTCTCTTTTGAACGGGGTTATGCAGTTTCATATTTATTTTTCTTCTTAAAATTGCCGTAGGCTATGGTAAAGAATATAATTCAGAGGTACACAAGGGAAGCCGGTGTTCGTAGTTTGGAAAGAAACTTGGCTGCTTTGGCTCGTGCAGCTGCTGTGATGGTCGCAGAGCATGAACAAACTCTTCCATTGAGCAAGGATGTGCAGAAACTTGCTTCTCCTCTGCTTAATGGTAGATTGGCTGAGGGGGGCGGCGAAGTAGAAATGGAAGTTATTCCAATGGGTGTTAATGATCATGAGATTGGAAGTACCTTCCAGAGTCCCTCAGCTTTGGTTGTGGATGAGACAATGCTTGAAAAAATCCTTGGGGTAAAGCTCTCCTCTGCTCTGTTCACTCTTAAATATTTGTATAGTGGAATGTTACATTGTGATACCAACGTGATATTTGTGTAACGTAGTCTTGATGCTGTTTTGTTGGGTGCAATGCAGCCCCCAAGGTTTGATGACAGTGAAGCCGCTGATCGAGTGGCGTCAGCTGGCGTTTCCGTGGGTCTCGTATGGACCACTTTTGGTGGAGAGGTCCAGTTCGTGGAGGCCACATCCATGGTGGGCAAGGGCGAAATGCATTTGACTGGCCAACTGGGAGATGTTATCAAAGAATCTGCTCAATTGGCTCTTACATGGGTAGATACCTTCACTTGATCGCATCTACTATTCAAAACAGAGAAAGCACTTCAGAACTATTTAGTTGATCACCTATTGATGTTTTACAGGTAAGAGCCCGTGCATCGGATTTCAAGCTAGCACTTGCAGGGGACATGAATGTCCTTGATGGACGAGACATCCACATTCACTTTCCTGCTGGTGCTGTGCCGAAAGACGGACCTTCAGCTGGAGTGACTTTGGTGACAGCTCTGGTTTCGCTGTTCAGTCAGAAACGAGTAAGAGCAGACACAGCCATGACCGGAGAAATGACACTCAGAGGTCTCGTCCTACCCGTTGGTGGCATCAAAGATAAGGTAAGCCGCCTCTTCTAGCCAGCCCGGAGCTTCATATGTAGTAGAGAAACTGGGTAACAATTTTGGGTCGTTTTCTCAAGTAACTGAAGTTTAGAACTTATGATTTAAGACGGCCGGGTTAATGTATGAACAGATATTGGCTGCACATCGGTATGGTATCAAGAGAGTGATTCTACCGCAGAGGAACTCGAAGGACTTGGTTGAAGTACCCGCCGCTGTACTTTCCAGCCTAGAGGTAAGAGTTTAATCTTCAGTCTGAAGTCTTGGTATTATATTCGGAGTAAGAATGTTTGCGCTTGTCTTCTCTAGATCAGGTTCTGGTTTCTGCCTTCGTTTTCTAGAGTTTAGGCTTGGTGGTTCTGCCGATTTAGTCCACCGTAACCACCAAAAAAGAATTTTTTTTTTTTTTCGGGTTTTGCAAGGTTTGGTCTTGTCCAGTCCCTGCGGGTTTAGTCGTACATGGGCTTTTGCTTTCTATAAAAAGAACCTAGAAACTAGACTCTGGATCGGGATAGGTCCGCGGTGATTCTAACTTTGGCATGAATGAATGGTGCAAACAGGTGATATTGGCAAAGAGAATGGAAGACGTTCTGGAAAATGCATTCGAAGGAGGTTGTCCATGGCGTAACCACTCTAAATTATGACATGACAAAAGTCCCAAAGCCCTCTTGTCTTTAAAGACCAACAGAGTCAGACCCACACAGACCGTGTTTGGCTCATTTGGTAGAAGGTATCATCAGAATGTTTGGATCTCCCCTTTTTTATCAATCTCTTTCTCACTCGCTCACCTCCTCTATATTGTAAGTTTGTGTATGTAATTGGCTTTAATTTATCTCTAATTAATTTAATTCACTCGTCTCTCACAAAATCAGCGAGCTCCCGTAGTTGATTATCAATCATGATGCGAGTTTTTCGATATTTAAAATCGTTTTTAAACATTTTCATGTCACTCACCTCCTGCAGCTGCCTAATATTTTTAATCCGATCGAAATCGTCGAATACACAATAATCAGAGCGCATTTGTTTAACTCTATCCGTGCACGTGACTATCACGCGTTGGGCCATCTTTCCCAAAAATCTCCTAATATTCGTCCACATACAATTGTACTTTTAGATATATCATAGTTTCGTGTAGAATCTAGACTAATGTATTTCAAAAACGCTTCTGAGTTCTGATTTTGCATTTTGCGAAAAAACAGCTGCTTTGGCGGAGTATGAGAGAGGGAACTTTGCAGTGGGCTTAATCCGCTTTTAATCAGATACTTAAGCCCATTTTGATTATTCAACGGCCCATTTCTTTTAACCCATATCATTAGACGGCCCATTTTCTGATCTAAATTTGGCTTGGTTCAGTTTTCAGTTTTCTCTGTCGAAATATTTCTACCCTACTAGTGTACTACTCTTGTTGTTTTTCGTTCTGTAAAGAAATTGCAGAAAGTGAGAAAAAAAGAATATTAGGAAATCAAAACCATAAATAAATTCGGGAGCTTAGTTTCTCAACACAAACAAGTAGAGAATATGAACACAAGAAATTTCTGTTGGTTTGTGCCTTCAACAAAATCATTTATTCAAACAAAGTCCAACAAAATTTAAACAAGGAATTTCTAATTTATTCCATCCTTAGTAGTAAAAAAGGGACTTTCAGTAATCATTTGAAAAGCCAAATGATTTGGTTTTTCTTTTCATTGGAAGAAATAATGAGAGACACAAGAACCTTGTTTTAGCCTGAGAGAGCTGCGTTCATAGCACTGTGAACTTCGACACCAATCTGTGCTTCTGCTTTCTCAAGATCTGTCGATGCAGATGCAAGTTTCTGTGTGAACTCAGCTAAACCCTTTTGGACTTGGCTAGGGTCAATGTTCTCGAGCGGCACAGCCTCAACCGCGATTATGTCAGCGACGGAATTTGCGTGGAGGAATGCGAATCCACTGCTCACGAAGTATTTCTTAATGTCGGTGCCTTCGTGGACTGACATGATACCGGGTTTCAGCTCAGCGATTGTTGGAACGTGTCCAGGCAAAACACCCATTTGTCCTGTTGTCGCGGGAATGATGACCATGTCGACCTTGAAGTGGACAAAGAGAAACCAATAAGCTTTGAGTTACGATACAGTAAAAGAAACCAAGCAAGAATTAGGTTTAGTTTTGATTATGTGTGAAGCGAGGAATATGATGTAATTCGTTTTGGATGCCGGCAAAGACAAAAGATGCTTTTCATTCAATGCATCAGGAAGTACGTCTGGGACGATAAAAGCTATCAGTGCATTCTAATGAAGAGATACCACAGCGAATGCACTACCCTTACAGCATGCTGATATATAACGGTAAGCGAATAAACCAATAAGAATCTGAATACTAAAACAATGAATAGATTACTACTTGGCATGGAGATGAACTCATGAAAGTCAAAGGTATAAACCGAGATTCATTCTACATGAAGACCACATCATATATCAATAGAAGAGAAAAGATATACATTTACACACAAATTTCAAATATATAAACAATCAGCACTTGGGTTTTCAGGGGTTCTAGATATATATGAAACAGACAATGTTTGCCAATCCCACTGTAATACAAACCATATAAAAAAAAACACTAAAATTAGGATTATTTGATTCTAGATATATATGAAACAGATATTGTTTGCAATGCAAATATCCAATTTAAATGATTGATCAACAAACAAATTAGAGGCAGTGGTGAATTAATCAACTATTCAAAGAAGAATCTAACAAGCAACATATGCTTTTTCAGAGACAAAGAAATGGTTAACCTGAGTGAATTAGAGAGATTTGGGCTATTCTTAATCACTAAACAAGTGCAGCTTTTTGTTATGTTTTTTTCCCCAAATTTTCATTGCTAACAATCTCCAGAAACTTTAAATAAATCATCATCATTTATAGAGCAGCCAGTTTTAACATTCGCCATAAAAAACCCTAGAATATAAGCGCCGTCAGATCTACCCAAAAATCAATAGTCCTAAAAACCTAATTAACCACATTTCCATCAAATTACCTAATTTTTCTTTTTTGGTTTGTTTGAGGGAACAAATCCGAAATGCTATTGTAGACTTTCCACAAAATCCACAGACCAAAAAAAAGCCACACACAATCCAATATCATCATCCCATTGAACACACAAACATAGATCAAACTCGAAATGGCGAAAAGAATGGAAAAAACTCGGACCTCTTTCCCGGAGAGCTCAGATGCGTAAGGGAGGACGAAATTGACGGTGAGCTTCGTCGGAATCGAAGAAGCAGTGGAAGGACGAGGCTTCATGAAAGCAGAAGGAGTCTGGGGAGGGTCCATGTTCGGTGCGACTTTGGTCCATGCCTCCACAAAAGTCGAATCGATCGTCGACGGAACTTCCGTTGAAAAGGCACGAGTCGTCGCCGATTTCGAGGATGCGGCGGCGGCGGATCGGGAGA
>KE155778.1:186303-196657 GCA_000411075.1 Sisymbrium irio
CTCTTAAAAATGCCTGTAACTCTCAAGTGTTCTCCGACTCTGAAGTTCACGCGCTTTCGTTGCGACTGAAGCTGTGTTATTTTAGTTTCGGCCTGCATAAACTGGGAAAGGCCTTGTATAACAGTTTGGCCCACTTATAGCCCATTCAACTTAATCAATATTTCAATCTGTTGTAAATTGTAATTGTATAACGTCAACTCGGATTTTTTAGCAAAAAATGTAACCAAATTAGATTTGAATGTTGAAAACTTGTGTTAGCAAAAAATTGAATGTAACTGTAGTTAAATAATTTACATAATAAGAAGAAATTTAATTCTTGTTCAGGTATCAAACAAATAAAATAAATTTAACACTTTCGGTTAAGGTTTTAGAATTGATCCCCAACTAAACATTTACGTTGTTGCAAAACTTAAGCATTACATAACTCACATTCTCTCGGTCTCTCTAGTTTCTACAGCTACCATTTCATCTGGCAAAACCCTAAGTTTACTCCAGAAATATAAACCAGATAACACCTAACACTGACAAGTTGTTGTACTTTTTTACCAGATTTACATGAAAAATAAGATATACCCAATTTGGTTGTCTTTCGTCAAGCTCCGGACTCGTATGCCCAGAAAGTATCTGGATCAGGACAAAGCAGCGAGAAGTCTGGTACTTCGAGATTTGCGACGTGCCAATCAAGGAACCGAGCTTGTAGCGACTTTAGTAACAAGAGGATTGTTGGTAATACCCACCACTTATCATCATCTCTGCCAGAAAAAAAAACATAAACAAATGTTCCATCAAACAGAAGCTTGAGGAGGTCTGATTATGATCAAATTGTTCTTTCTGTGGAGGGTTAAAGACACGAGAACAAAACAAAAGCACTACCTTATGGCGACCCAGATGTTTGTCTTATCATTTAGTTGGTCAGAGAAAAAACCAGAATGAATGAAACCGGAAATGAAAGCCACAATCTGCAAAATACTTGGGAAATAAGAGACAATGGAGGAAAAACGAGGTCACTTTGTTTTCAAATAATGTGTATCAACTTACGACGTTTGTTAGAGATGTAGCGTTCCAAAGGGCGTAGATACGAGTAAGTGAGGCTCTTCTTATTTCTTTACTTAATAAAGCGTTAAGGCCAGCCGGGAATGGGAAAAGCAGAGAGAGAGGGAGAATCAGGAGGATAGCGAGAAAGGCTGCAAGGGCAAGCCAGTAGAACTGAAGCAAAGCCAGGAGCGTAACTGAAAGATCCGCAAGAAGAAGGATGGAGATCAAACGTAGAAGAGTGTCCTGCATAACCACATGGAGATTTTGCTCATGTTAACACAAAGTAAGAAAAAAAACCAAGATTTTAATTCGTTATTTGGGAGTGGAGAATATGTAACCTGACGACCAACGGGCCGGGTATTGTTTACTAAAAGAGAAAACGGAAAAAGTAAGTCCCTCCTGTACTCCAGAGATTCTATTGAAATCTCATTGATGAGGCCTCCATTTATTCCACCATTGATTCTCTTCCGAGATAATCCATGGCCTGGTTGGATCAAGTTTTGTTGCAACTCGATAAGAGATTTGCTGGGACATGTAGAGCTGCTCCTAGAAAATGGAGTTACGATTAAGCAGGTTGAGTTCCTTATATCTCAGAGAAGTGACAATAACTAAATTAGGTTAAAGAGAGGCACAATCTATCGTGACTCACCGAGGGGACTCTTCGTCACTTCTGCTGAACGAAATTGATTGGTTAGTGTTCAGAGGAAAATCGCCAACAAAAACTAAGATACCAAGTTGGTAATATCCAGAAGCTGTAGCTTGAAACCATCCCAGCTCAATTCTAACTCCGTGGAATTCGAGTTGAGGATTTCCATGGCTATTTATCCACCTAATGACAGGAAGTAATGCTGAACGAATTGATCCGTGCCTCACAGTCCGAAGCTGTGCGTTTAAACCGGCAACAAAGCGGTGCCAAACACTTGGTGGGATGTGCTGGAATAGTGATTTGAAGCCTTTAGGAGAATTTCAGAGTAGAGATTTTGGAAAGAAATAAAAGTAGAGAGAGAGACAAGCTAACCTGGCCCAGAAGATTTGTTAATAGTGCGTCACTATGAAGACTGTAGGGTGACATATAACTTCCATCTCCACCAAAAAGTATGCACATTGGGAATCTTTTCTGTATAATAGAGACCATATCTACACGCTTCTCGTCACCGCCAAGAAAGAAATCTACGTACGCAACCATCAGATCCGGAGTGGCTCCAACCTGTTTCGACATAGGAAACAGACAGTCAAAATGCGAAGTAAAAGCTAGCTAGTTGTGACGCAACACCGTAGATGATAAGAATCCGAACCTTCATGCCTTTGTAGAGAGCCCTAGATCTGCATGAGCGGAGGCAAGAGTGGTCATATTGAGATTTTACATATTCCTGAAGGCGATGAATTTTTCTCCTTCGACGCCATTGTTTCCAAGACCAGGCGCAAGGATTTGCGAGAACTGATAGGATGCTGTGCACAGACCCTTCCCACCAATCATATGCCGCGGTAGAGTTGATCTCATCAATAAATCTGTTAAAAGCATCCTCGTACCTGTAAATCAGAAATGTACAGAACAAATGAGTGCAGATGCCTTGGAGTTAAACGAGCCAAACGTCAATGTCACATTGGTCATCAAATAGTAGGACTGAGGAAAATTGAATCTAGATTAATAACACACAGTCACTACTTCAGGAAAATGGTAAACGGAAAGCACATTTTGTTAAAATTAGGTAGTAACAAAGAGATTATAGCTTAGCCAAGAGTTTTTAGTTCAACCATTTTAAACAAACATCGAATGGCATCCAATCACAACAAAATTTGATCAATCAAGTTATATCCTTACACTATCTCCATGATTGCTTCAGGACGAGAGTAGGGCAGATGCCAAGGTTCCCTGAAAGTGTTGGGACCCATGAAGTACATACGGTAAGCGTGGGTCTGTGTATCGTCAGACTTTGCGCCTCGGACCTAGAATGATAGGAGACAGGCCAGAGAATTTAGTTAACAAATCCGTATGTCTTACAACGAAAACCGAAGATTTGAGACAAGAAAATTTCCGCAACAACATACCTCGGAAAGTGACAGAAGATGGGGTAAACAATGAGTACTCTGATGTTCGATGGAATTGGCACCATAGAAGCTTAATCTGAGCAATCTGATACTTAGTGTGCTCAACAAGAGACCCATAACTACCACCACACAAGATAGAAGAAGAGCAAAGAGAAATGGCCCTCCAAATGTATAGACAAGCTCTTCCAGAGGTGTATAGCAGTTTGGCAATCTGTACTTATCAGATACACATTTATAGGGGCAAAAAGGTTCGCTTACTCCTCCTGCAGATTCAAAGCTCCTCCCATTAGAAGACATCACAGTTAAGAAGAACAAGGGATCGGGGGATGGAAGAGCAAGAGAACTATAAAAATAATATACCTCGTACGTAAACAAATTTTGCACGACTTGGAAGATGTTCAGGTGGGCAGGGTGTACAAAGACGTTTGTCAGAGCCTTCAACATTCTTGAAAGTCCCAATGGGGCATTCCTGAATCAACACATCAAGCCAGAAAAAATCGAGAAGTATTACGCACAAGCAAACAAGGCAGAGATTTGCAATGGTGGTTAAGGAACACTACTGGGTCTATCTGATTTCGTAGTTTGTTAACCCCAATTTTGTTGCTGAAATTAAGGATAAGCAGATTGCCGAAACGCTAAGACATATATGACCAGCGCCGGAGCAACTAAAGCATAATAAAGAATACGACTTACCAAGCAAAATGTACCAAAAAGTCCTTTCGGACACTTTTTTCCAGTCATCGTTCCCTCTTCCCCAAAACGGCCTCCATTGTCCCCTGCACCTCCTCTGAAGACATCATAGAGTAAGCAAGTCAAGGTCTGTGTTCAAATTTCATGAAGATACGTTTGGCATATTAATACCTATCTGTCATATTGACATATTCTAGAGTTCCAAGACACATGAAGAGTCTCGAGCATCAAACACTAAACCATTCTCCTCTCAAAAGACTACAAAGTAACAAGCAAGCAAGGGAGATTCCGTAATGGTGCCTACCTATTACTAATGGACCCCTGGACGGTTGCAACAGGAACATACTCATCACCAGTGTGTAGCATGTCCCAGTGGAAATGAAGTCTCCCACCTCCACCCCCACCACCACCAAGAGGGCCACCTCGGCCCCCTCGAACTGATAGAGATGAATTCTTTGAGAGATCAAGCATCTGAAGGAAAAGAAGAATCGTCCCACCAGATCCTCCCCCAACTCCACCGACCAAAGATCTGTTACCATTCGTAATTGGCATTCGAAAACTTTGGCCATCAGAGCTTAGAGATCCACTTAGAATAAGGTTGAAAAGAGGAAAATGGATGGATCCAATTACTGAAAAGGTGGAAAACAATATATGAGTTTGACAGTGTCAGATGAGTCAACAGATAGTTCACAGTGTCCTACTATTGGCTGCAAGGTTTTCTAATAATAATAGAAAAATAGTACTGACCAATCATCCCTCCACCAATCACATTCCCATATGATGTATCTGGACTTTCAGCTCCACTTCCTAATTCACAGGGAAAATCCGGATCGCCATAGGTATGACCTCCATTGCACACTCTCCCATTGAAAATTCCTGATCCCCCTCGCCCTCCATGCCCAGCACCACTCCCAGCCCCATTTGAATAAAGTCCTTTCCCCAGGCCACCACTGCAACCTGTCAGAGGAAATTTATGCATAGAATTTAGAAACCACATTAATTTTCTTGAATACGGAGAAAGGTCTTTAGAATTATAACGACATGTTGAGAATCCCGCTGCACCGAAAGGGCAATTGATAAACGAATTTGCTGAAAAGGGATAGAAGATTGAGTTCGATAGTTTATGTACCAAATCCAGATGCACTGATCAAGCCTTCATCAGTAACTACAACAGTTCTTGCCCTATGGATTTGTATAATGCTTCCTTTAACAAATCCACTCACAAGGATGTCCTCAACACGACATATCTAGAAAATTAAAAGGTTGAAGGATTACCAAAAATTTGAGGCTACAAATAAAAGAAAAGCACTATTACGAAGCAGTAAAAGTCTGATGTCACTCCAGGAGAGTAATAAAGAAAGGTTCAACTAAGCAAAACTAGCAGTGTTACAGGACAATGGAACTCACAATTGCTGGCTTATCATATTAGCAAAAAGTTCTGATCAGCCTAATAATTCTATAATAATAGTAGACTCTTTACTTGTGTATACCTAGTACGTAGTACACATCACAAAATTTAACTCGTGCCAGAGAGATAATTATTGAACCATCAAGATACTACTTTATCAAACTTACCTGAAGGGAAAAGGATAATGTATAATTGACATGGCAATCATCCGGCGGACTTATCAAGTCTATTGGGCATGTCTTGCTCTCACAAAGGGCATGAGTAATTCTGTAAAAAAGAAAGATTTTCTCGCACAAGCGTTTCAGTTATCAAGTCCAGCACTTATCACCCTCACAAAAAATAATGTAAACGTATAGGAAGTCATTACTCACGCATTTTTGCTTTCGTCGTCGTCAAGTGGTGCTTGTATTATAGAACCTGGTCCAACCTGCAAAATTAAGGTACTGTTAAAACAAAAGTTTTGTATACTCCACCGATGACTGTCTAAGTAAATGTTTGTAATAGACAGACATAAACATGATCTCATAATAACATAGATGATCATGCTACATATAAACAAATCAACAAAAGTTGGATAATATAATCAATGTCAAAACAATAATTTCTTACAGTTATGTTGTAAAACTGAGATAAGGAAAGTCTCTGGCCTTTAATTGCATCCCCAGGACCCGTGAGCGTCAACATTCCTTGACCATATACACCCAAGTTCGTATTAGAAGTAATGACGGAATTTTCCTACAATAATAAGAAGTCAAAACCTGTCTGCCAGTGCAACCAATGGAAGAAAAAGAGACATGATAAGATTTACAAGTATACCGTTAGAACTGCAAGGTTGCGAACTTCAAGGACAGAGGAAGGCACTGCAGGGTTTCCTTCACCATCAATTTTAATCACAGAATTCAACATGAGCAGCATCTTCGTAACAAGTCGTAATGCACCATAAACCTTCATTCACGGACAAAATAACTTAACAAAACATATAGCAAAGCAAGAAAGTAAAAGAGAAACAATATTGTTACTCAATGGTTAGGAACAATAACCTGCCTTTATAACGGAATCACTCATTAAAAGCTCTTCTGCAACAAGCTCAAATTCTGAAATTGGATACTTTACTAACCCAAAGACAATGCTGCTTCCCCGATAAAGACTGATTTGACCTCTCACCTTTGTAGGCAGAAAAATGAAAATAATAACATTTAAAGGATAGTCCCAACACAAAAGTATTTCAAGAAAGAGAGACGGGCAGTCAAGATGACTCAGGACTTTATCAGGACGAAAGATACTTTCAGAAAATTAACTGACCTGCATTCTGGTCCACAGCAGCGGAACCAAAACTTTTGCATGATTATCTACATAGATGTTTGACCAGGGAGGCCTTGTAGGAAAATCGAGCAAAGGAGTTTCTGTCTCCGTAGTCATGTTATCATTTCCAACCCTCAAACTCACTAATTCTGCATTGAAGTAAGTTCCAGCAGCTCCAGCATTTTTGGGGCACCCAATACTTGGGCCACCTGGAATTTAATGACAATAGGACCAAATAATTTAGTATGACCGAACCTGCTAAAGCATACAACAGCACAGCCCAAAATGGAGCACCATATCCACAGGAAACAAAAAGGGACATCAAGTTTTCCATAATAGGGAAGCCGGGAAACAATCTACGACGGATTGAAAAACTACTAGAAAGCACAACTAACGAGATTTTCATGAGCGCTGAAAGGTAGCAAAAGAAATACAAACCATGCACAAGAACTCTGACGTCTTCTTGTATACTGTAACAGTCAAGGGAGATCCTTCCTCCACCACCTCCACCCCATCCCCTCCCTCCTGATGCGGATATTTTACCATAACCCTTCCTACATATCAAAACCACACAGTGAAAAAAATTAGGTAAGATTACCACTTCATGATTAAGAATCAGACTCAAATGTAAGCATGAAACTTACAGCTTTACCGCACTGATACAGATACTTCCTCCAGATCCTCCACCACCTTGCTCTCCACTATCACCACCATCAGCAGAAACAGATCCATTCAACACAATCGTATCATTGACTACAAGTTTAACACGCCCTCCACCTTTCCCTGTAACCGCCTCCTCCAACAACCTAACCCCTCCTTCACTACCATAGCTCCAAGGCTCATGCAAAGACGACCAAGAATAAACATCACCACCCCAATAAGTCGACGTATTACTCTTCACACACGAAGCACCTCTCCCACCATGACCACCACCGGCACCATCAGTACCAACCGGCGTTCCACTAGTCTGAGAAGGCGGTGGTCCAGCTAACCCCGTCGTGTAGATGGAAGAATTAGTATCCATAGTTAGGTTGAACGCAGAGAAAACAACCGAACCAGCAACGATTCTCGCTGATTGGCCCACGTGGATGTTTCCAGATACATTGAATGTGATCATACATCCTTCTACGGGACAATCAACTAACACATGAGCGAGTATGTTGAGACTCCCCGTCCCGTACACGTATACATCGGAATCAAAACGAAGATTCGAGTTCAATGTGCACGTGGTGTTCAACGATCCAACACCGTCTAGGTCTTGGCAAGTCACGTGACTGAAATCCTCAGCGGATGATAATCTCACGGGGATGTTTAACTCAGTGCTTCCCCGAGAGTGTGGTGGTGATAAGCTAAGACATGACGTGGTGGTTGACACCAAGAGGAGGACACACAAGAGCACGAGTTCGAGCATCACCAAAAGGGGAAAGCGGAATCAATCACTCGATATATACACTAGACGACATCTAACGCGAAGTTCAATTGCCTTTCCGTCACCTAATCTGAATTCACGAGTATCTCCATAAATATAGTCTGGACTTCGAAATTCCCCTGCAGAGTGGTCTGTCGCATACAAAATCTGAGAGAGAAGCAAAAAAAAAAAAAAAGATAAAATCGAATGATATTGTTTTATTGCGGAAATCTAGTGAAGAGGAAAACAATTTTGAGTTCGGCGATACTAGATAGTGGTAAAAATACCTGATTAGAGGAAGGAGAATCTGGAAATTGCTTTGAGAGGTTTGGATCTTCAGGAGTGGTGTGAGTCAAGAGATGGTCTCTTTCTGTTTTACTTCGCTTTCCTTTTGTTTTTCTTTCAGCGTATGAGAAGGAAAAAGAGAGAGAGAGAGAAAGACTGTTATGGAGTTGAAGCTACGCTTAAATCAAATGCACAGCTGTCCTCGGCATATAAATAAAATAATATATTGTTTTTTGTTTTTGGTAAAATCTTGCTTTATTCATTTTTTTATAAGTTAGTAATTATGTAAATCAAACTGTTTATTATTTATTTATGTCTATATAAATATCAAAAATTTCGGTAGGAAAGTTTTGTTTTCTTTTCATACTCCAAAAAAAATTAATGACGGAGTTTACGACAGCAATCTTTCCATAAATTACGAGACTACCATTCGTATGATGCAACCGTTACGTTTTTTTCTTTTGTCCAGACTAATAATTCTAAAATATTAGAGACGGTTAAGATAATATCAGGAAAACATATTAAAGATTCATTAGAAAAATATCTGTTTCAGTTTAAACTATTAAAGGCGGGCTCGCGTCAAAAATCTGACGTCGAACATCTTTTAAGCCAGAAAAAAAGATGCAATAAGTATCAGATTGATTTAGCTAAAATATAACTGATTGAAAAAGGGTAAGTCGGAAGCTTTTGTATTTCATTTTTGGTATGTTAATGAAAAAAAGCCAATATCAACGGATACGAAAGAGAAAGACAGATAATTACGGATAATTTAAAGGATATTCAGAAGGCCCAGGTAGATCCTGAGTCTAGTGAGCAGGTATAATAAAGTTCACGGCATCTCGTATTTCCACTTAATTATCTTTTTCGAAATTCCAGTCCGTGAGACTCTCACGGTGAGCGTCCCTTTCAATTTTTTATTTCATTTTAAAGTTAAAGCTAAAACCTTGAGAGGTCATTGCCAAAGAGAGTTTTCTTGTCTGTTTGCGATCAAACCAAAAAACAGATGGAGCGTTTCGTGTCGTAACGTCTAAGATACTTGGGCTTATGGACCCAATTACAGACCCGACAAAGTATCCGCTAAGCACCGCCTCATGAAGTATTTGACACATGTTCGAAGCAAGGAACCCAGCAAGGATACGATGTTCATGACATTTGGTCTAATTAATGATGTACAATCAATTTTATGTCCATACGGTATGGACCATACCAAACCGAAAATCAAACCAAACAACCTTTACAAAAGCAAAAACTAGACAAAACCTGAAAATCGAAACACTTTTTGCAGTGAAAACTTTTCATTTTGAAAGTCCTTCAAACTAAATATATTTTGAAAGAAAGACAAAAGATGACAAATTAAAACATAAACCGCACCAAACCGAAAAAGTCGGTGTTTAAGCAACACAGAAAAACTGGATTGGACAGCAGTCACAGCACCCATAGGCCATAGGCCACAAAAAAACAATCTGGAGTCAATGAAACTATAATGCCACCACATAATCAAATCATATATCGAATCAATGATTCAGACAACCACCAAGTTAAGATAGCCATATAACCAAATAAATCAAGGCTTTGTAGTAATCATATTAATATTACCAGACACCACCAATTCAACCATGGGTAGCTTCAGATAACTGACTAGGGTAAGAGGATGATATTATAATATTACACGGCAAAAAACAAACATATAAGCCCAGAGGATTTACGAACCAAGACTTGCCCCCAGGCTACTTAGGTACCTGTATCTCTGCATTATCATTACCTGTTGCTGCCTTAAGCGGGCCAGAAAGGCACGTACCATGCAAGCACCCGGAAGCTACCACATGTTTGTTTGGAGCCGTGATAGCACGCGATACCAAGCTGCTGAGTTTGCAAAAAGGGTATTACAAACCCGTTGCATTCAACTTTTGCCTTTGTCATCTTTAGCCATTGTACGGAAGTTTTGGGTTTTGCGAGCCTTGGTTAGGAGGTTGAGATTGCTGTGGGGCTGAAAGGTTTAGTGGCTGTGTGTAGTGTGAGAAAGGCTGCGAGTAGAGTGAATTCGGTAGACCCTGAGCGACAAGAGTCGGTTAGCATCTTTTGACCAGAAACATGTGTAAATAAAGACGGTGACAATTGTGTCCGAGTTTGCGTTAATGTTTTTCTTTACCATCTTATAACTATTTTTTTTTTTTTTT
>KE155779.1:0-11818 GCA_000411075.1 Sisymbrium irio
TTATATAATTATGTTTGAGTTCTAGATTGTGCTTCATTGTGTCCTGAATAGTCATTCGGTTGCTTTCTCAAGAATCCCGCGAATTGTCTTGGTCTGGTGTTTGCTTTAATTGAATTTAATCCGTCTATTGTTTAATCGCTTGTTACTGAAATCAACAAAAACCAATCATTACTGTCTTAGCTTTGTTCTTAAATCTCGTAGAACCATAGTGCAACACTGGTCCTCTGGAATCGAATCTAAAGTATTACAATCATAAGCTGTGCACTTGTAGTAAGAAATAAAAAGGACAATTTCTAGTGTATCATCCAACCAATGTGAGTCTTGACATTAGAAAAGTCTTCTGATAGCTTGAGAAGTCCAGATCTAAAATATGGCACGAGAGAAAATCCCAGAATAGGCTCAAACAATGAGTTCAAGAACTTAGCCCAATCCATGGCACGTGCGATATGGTTCAAAAGAGTTAGCCACGATCAAATTCAAAATTCTCCTGGGCTAAATCATTTCTGGCACGATCAAAAGTTATATACTGACGAGTAACTTGGAGAAGGTCAGTTCGGTCTCCAGTTCCACGATCCAGCTTCAACTCGGTTCCGGATGCACTCGAGCGGTATACGGCACGATTGGATGGTTCGGCTTCACGGTGCACATCACGATCGGTTGGAGCAACCTCGAATTCTCCTCGAGCAAAGTGCTCCCTTGGACCATCAGTACTGTCATTACCATCTTTAGCCTGGTCCAAATGGTCTGGTTCAAGCTGAATTCCTCCTCCATTTTCCAGGGCTAAATCCATGTTATGATCTTATGCAACGTTCTGAAGCGCATCATTCCCCTCCTCTTCAAAAGGAGTTTTCCTCAAATCAGGAACATCTGCAACAAAAGGAGTTAAGTCAGAGACATTGAAGCTTGGAGAGATGTCATACTTACCTTGTAGATATAGCTTGTAAGCACTGTCATGGATTTTATGGATGATCTGAAATGGTCCATCAATCCTGGGCATGAGTTTAGACTTCCTCTCCTCTGGGAATATTTCCTTGCTCAAGTGGACCTACACTAGATCGCCTTCTTTGAACACCACTTTTTTCCTCTTACAGTTAGCCTTCTTTTCATAGATCTCGGATTTGGTTTTGATGTTGGCTTTGACATTTTCATGCAACTTCTTAATGTACTCCGCTTTCTTCTTGCCATATGTACTAACTCTTTCACTCAAAGGCAAAGGTAAAAGATCAAGTGGAGACATATGGTTGAAACCATAAACCACTTTAAAAGGTGAGAACTTAGTAGCAGAATGCATTGAGTGATTATATGCAAATTCAACATGTGGTAAGCATTCCTCCCAAGTTCTAAGGTTTTTCTTGACCAAAGACCTAAGCAAGGCTGACAAGGTGTGGTTCACTACCTCAGTTTTGCCATCTGTTTGTGGGTGACAGGTTGTTGAAAACAATAGCCTAGTTTCTAATTTAGACCACAAATTCTTCCAAAAATCACTAAGGAACTTAGCATCCCTATCAGAAACAATGGTCCTAGGCATTCCATTCAATCTAAAAATGTCCTTAAAGAACAAATCAGTAACATGTACTGCATCATCCGTCTTATGACATGGAATAAAGTGAGCCATCTTAGAGAATCTATCAACAACGAAGATGGAATCCCTAGCAAAAAATCCATAGAAATATATACCCACAGATGAGACAGAATTGGAAGAGCAAAATACAAACCTTGGTTGTTGGCCTTGGACTTGGCCTGTTTGCAAATCACACATCGGTTGCATTTCCTCTCCACATCTTTCATTAGGCTTGGCCAATAAAAATGGTCATGGACCACCTTGTAGGGCTTTTTCACTCCAAAATTTCCTATGAGACCACCAGCGTGTTTTACCTAACAAACATTTACCTCAAAGAACATTGGGGCACACAAAGACTGTTATTAAAGAACAAAAACTCAGTAACATGATAATACTTCACATATGCGGTCTTAGCACTCTTTCTATAAAAAATTTGAAGTCATGATCAGTTGCATATAGTTCTTTTATGTATTCAAAATCCAGAAACTTAGTTTCTAGAGCAGAGAGAAGGACATACCTGCGGGACAAGGCATCGGCCACAACATTTTCTTTATCTTGTTTGTACTTGATGACATATGGGAATGTCTCAATGAACTCTACCCAGTGAGCATGCCTCTTGTTTAGCTTTTGCTGACCTTTGAGATTTCTTAGTGACTGATGGTCTGCATGAATCAAAAACTCCTTGGGCCAGAGATAATGTTGCCAAGTTTGGAGTACCCTCACCAAAGCATAAAGCTCTTGGTCATAGGTTGGATAGTTCAATGTAGCACCTCCAAGTTTTTCACTAAAATAAGTAATGGGCTTCTTTTTCTGCATCATTACAGCACCAATACCCACATATGAGGTATCACATTCAATCTCAAGAGTTTTAGCAAAATCAGGAAGAGTAAGTAAAGGAGCTTGGGTTAACTTCCCTTTTAGCGTCTGAAAGGTCTCTTTCTGAGCTTGTTCCCATTTGAACTCAACACTCTTTTTGATCACTTCCGTGAGAGGAGCAGCTATCACTACAAAAAAAACAAGGATTATTCCAAAAAATATTTTCAGTAATTAGGTTTTATTGGAAATTTCCAATAAATATCTTATAAAATTTAGTGTAATATTATATTTGTTGGAAAATCATAGTAAATTTCCAACTAAATTAAATTATGGCAATTTTCTTAAAACATTTGTGGGAACATCATTGGAATTTCCAACAAATATTATATTATTGGAATTTAATTATGAATTTCCGACAAATTTTAATTATAGAAATTTTGTTGCAAAATTTGAGGAATATCGTTAGAAATTTCCAAAAAAAAATATTATATTATTAAAAATTAACTATAAATTTCTGATAAATTTTAATTTTGGTAATTTTGTTGCAAAATTAGTGGAAACATCATTGGAAATTTCCAAGAAATATTATATTGTTCAAAACTAATTATAAATTATTTTAATTGTGGAAATTTTATTGTAAAATTTGTGACAATATCATTAGAAAATTCCAATAAATATTATATTTTGGGAAATTAGTATTCATTATTATAAAAAGGAAAAATGGGAAATAAAAAAATAATGGAAAAGGGTAAAAAAAAGAAAATAACGAATTTTATTTATATTAATAAATGATGTAATTTTTATTTTAGCTAACATCAGTTATTAATATGAAATAATATTTACATTAATTTAATAAAATAAAACGAATTTGTATTAATATACAGTTACCATTAGTGTAAGTAATTAGAATATATTAAGTATAAACGAATTTGTATATCCAAAAATTGGTTATTTTACATCATTTATTTTTAATGTTTGTATCAATTATAAATGATGCAAAAAAATTTTGCATCATTTAAAAAATGACTCTGAAAGTGATGATGCAAATAATTTGTATCACTTTACTAATAAATAATTTAAATAAATAAAATATATACATCAATCTTATATATATATAATGAGCCAACAAATTCTCTTTTGAGAGGGCCACATCGTCAATCTCTACTCTTGACATGTGGCATTCTATCTGAGTAGAAAAAAAATTAAATGACCATTAATTAAAAATAAAATCATTATACAATTTGTCTCAAGTTCATTATTAATAAATTAAATAAAATCATTATACAATGACCATTTATTAAAAATAACATTCACATATAGACAAATATATATACACAGTTTCATAAGTAAGATTAGTTTACCGACAAGAAAAGGAAAAAAAAAATTGCAAAGAAAACAATATTGAGAAAATTTTTTAATAAAACTTTTTCATAAATTTTTAAATAGTAATGAAAATATATATATTATATTTAACTAAAATTTTTTGTATAACTCACTCTTTTAAAAATTATATTCAAGTCAACATTTTTTAAAAAAAAATTAAAAAAATAAAACAATGATTTTACCAATCAGTTTTAAACATATTATATTGTGTTATCTTAAAAAGATCATAATAATTTTTTAGATCAAAGGGATAAATAGACTACAATAAAAGATGTACAAAAATAAAAAATAAAAGAGAAAATAATAGATTTACGGGTAAAGAAAATATAGAATAAAAACGATTAAAAAAGTTAAAAAAAGAAAAATAATGACTAATTCCTTTTTCTTTTTTAACAAAAGATTTCATTAACAATAAAAGATTACAAAATCAATAAATAGAACTTCAGAAATTAAGTTATAACATAAGTGAAATAAAAGAAAATAAATATATTAGGGATGAGGACGTACAAAAAAAACAAAAAAATCTCGCCTCGGAATAGTAAAAAACTCATTAAAATATTGTTAAACTATATCAATAAAATCTTAAACATAATTTCTGAAAACAAGTTATTACATAAGAGGAATACAAGAAAAGGAGTATAGTTGAAAATTCATTAAAATATTGTTAAACTATATTAATAAAAACTTAAACAAATAAATGTAATAATAAGCTACAATAAAGATTCATAAAATGAAAAAAAACTATACTCTAAATTTATAATATGTCATCAAAAAAATAAAAATAGATCAAAAAACATAAAATAAGTAAAGATTAATATTATATAAAAATTAAATTTAAAAATAAATGAAGATAATTATCACTGGAAAAATAAGTTATTGTATAAACATAAAAAAGTTTAAATAATTTTCTAATATAATAAAAATATTATTTAAATAGAAAAATTAGATAATATTTTGTGAGAAGATCAAAATAAAATAAATAAAAATATAAGCAAACTCTGCATTTGCGCTGAGTAAAGATTTCTAGTTATTGTAATTGATGTCAATATGTGTTATTTGTAAAGATTGATGTTACTTTTTATATCAATTATAAAAATGATGTTAATTTTTATATCAATTATTATAAATGATGTTAATATATGTAACATTTACAATAAATGATGTAATATATTACATTTACATCATTTTAGATAATTGATACACAAATTTTGTTTTATATTAATTAACTATATTATTCTTCTAATTAAAAAATAATTTCTTAAATTTAATATTTTTAAATAATTTTATATACATATTTCAGTTGCTACGTGTAAAAAATAACTAAAGTGTCAAACGACTTCAAGTTTATTATGGAGTGGTAAGTTACTTTTATAGAAGAGAAATTGTATCCTCTTAGTACTTGTTTCCAATGTGGGAAATTGTTTTTTTTTTTAAACATTGTAGTTTGTATCATTTGTTAGTTGATACAAATATTTCTATCAATTAAAAAATAATGCTAATTAATAAAAATTACATCATTTATTTAACTGATATAAATTTCTATAATAATATCAATTTTGTTAAATTGATACAAATTAAAAATAATTTAGCATCAATTTATTGAACTGATGTCAAATTTGCTAATTACAGTATAACATCATTTATTATAAGTGATGCTTAATAATTAATATTTATCTCATTTGTAATTAAATGATTCAAAATAGTATCATTCTATTTTTTATGTAATTTAAATGATGTAATTTACCCTTTTTTTAGTAGTATATGCTGAAGTTCGGGACGAAATTTCTATATAACCAAGCCAGGCCGTGAAAGCTCATGACCTCTCCAATGGTCTTTGGGCTTCGCCAATCTTGGATAGTGTTGACCTTCTCCTCATCAACTCTGATTTCTTCAGCTCCTACAACGAAACCCAAGAAAACTAGATGATCTGTTCCAAAAGAGCATTTCTTTAAATTAGCAAACAACCGTTCTTCCCTTAACACTCCTACGACAACTCTCAAATGTTTTTCATGATCTAACCGGTTCTTGTTATAAACAAGTATGTCATCAAAGTAGACTACCACAAAGTTTCCTATGAAAGACCTTAAGATATGGTTCCTTAAGCGCATAAAAGTATTAGGAGCATTGGTCAACCCAAAGAGCATCACAAGCCATACAATCATAACTTTTTCTTAAATGCTATTTTCCATCACCCTCTTTCATGTGAATTTGGTGATAGCCACTCTTCAAATCTATCTTAGAAACCACAGTAGACCCATGAAGCTCATCTAACATATCATCAAGCCTAAGAATAGGGTATTTGTACTTTACTGTTATGTTATTGATGGCATGGCAGTCCACACATATTCACCATGTTCTATCCTTTTTGGGGACTAAGAGAACTGGCAGTGCTCATGGGCCGAGACTCTCCCTGATGTAGCCTTTGTCTAAGAGATCATCAATCTGCTTTTATAGTTCCTTAGTTTCCACTGGATTGGTCCTATAGGCCGGATGATTTGGGAGTGAGGCACCTGGGACAAAGTCAATGTGATGTTCAATGTCTCTAACCGGTGGCAACCTCTTAGGATTTCTTCTGGAAATACATCAGAAAATTCCTGCAAGACAGCTTTGAGTTCATTCGGAAGCTCTGGTGCTAGATAAGTGGTGGCAATTAATGTTTCCTTGTAAATAAGTAATAGAAAGGACTATTGGGTTAACATAGATTTTCTTACCTGGCCCTCTTTGGTATAGAAGTTGAGATTCTTGTTGGCCACTTTAGAATCTTTCAGGTTAGACTCTTTATCCTGGTTCTCTTTAAGTTGGATTTGGTCCTGGTGCACCTCCAATGGGGACAAAGGCGCCAACGTGATCTTCTTTCCTTTATGGTCAAAGGAATGCCGATTGGTGAAGCTATCATGGACGGTCTTTTTGTCAAATTGCCATGACCGGTTTAAGAGAATGTGGCTTGCATCTATGGACAGAACATTACACAGTACTTCATCATCATATCTCCCAATGGTCAATGGTACTGGGAATTGTTCTTTTTACTTGAAGTCCTCATTTAACCATTCCAACCTGAACGGCTGAGGATGAGATCTAGTTTCCAGACCAAGTTTCCTGACAAAATTTTCACTAGCAACATTAGTACAAGTTTCACCATCAATAATAAGAGAACAAACTTTATCTTTAATAAGACATCTAGAATAAAGAAGTTCTCCCTTTGTTATTGTTCTTCTGGTTTGGGCTGGACACTGAGTGATATCCTTGTAACTAGAAGGTGTCCTTGGGCCGGATAGTCAAACGCCTCTCCTTCTTCCTCGTCGAATATTGGTCTGGTGTCCTCTTTTCCTTCTCTTTCTTCCTCGGATTCTACCTCTCCATTGTCCAGAAGAATCATAACTTTTTGGTTTGGACATTTGTGAGCATAGTGACCAAGGCCCTGACATTTGAAACACCTAATGTCTTTGAACCGGTTTCTGGTATCAACCGCTTTTCCTTTGGCAAAACGAGAAGGAGCATTAGTTTTCAAATCGGTATTTGGCTGGACAGGATACTTACCTTTGTCTTGGTAGCTTGACTTTGGAGCATAGGACGGTTTACAAAAATCCCTCCTTTTGGTCTGTTGTTCAATCAATACCGCCTTGTGCAACATCTCTTCTACACTTTCATACTCTTGAAGTTCCATACGGTCCTGGATGTCACAGTTTAGGCCAGCAAGGAATCTAGCCATTTTTGCCTCCAAAGTCTCATCTACATCCGCTTTCATCTTAAGAGTTTCCATCTCTTGGAAATAATCTTCCACGGACTTAGTTCCCTGAAGCAAACGTCTGAGCCTTTGGTGGAGGTCTCGGTGGTAATAGGATGGCACAAAAGGTTTTCTTAACAATTTTGTGAGCACTTCCCAATCGGCTATTGGTGCGCCACCTGTTCTTCTCATGTGGGTCACAACTTGATCATACCAATTAATAGCATAGCCATCAAATTCTGCCACAGCTAACCTAACCTTCTTAAGAACAGATAAGTTTTGACAATCAAAGATTAATTCAACTTTTCTTTCCCATTCTAGATAAGAATCTGGATCATTCTTTCCATAAAAATTTGGAATCTTAAGCTTAAATCCACCTAGATTGTAATCATTCCTTTCATTTCTATCATGACCCCTAGAAAAAGGATTAACATCACCTTCATCATGGTTTCTTTGACTTCGTCTAGGTCTGTTGATGGATTGGTCCTCTTCATAGAAATCATCCTCACCAATGTCTCCTTCTGAACGGTTGGTCTTCCTTGGTCGGCCTCTTCTTGCCGTGTTTCTAGGAAGAGTTTGCTGACTGGCCTGAATTTCATATAACCTCTCATGAATCTGGTTCAAACCTGCATTCATAAGATTAGTCATGCTGTCATTTAAAGCTCTCATTTGGAGGTTGGACAGCCCGGCCATAGAGTTGCCTGTTTTATCTCTATCTCCACCACTTTCATCTATGGTTTCCTGAGATTCACTTACCAAACAATGTTAAGGTTAAAATTCCTCACTCTCTCAAGTGTTTATCCTCACCCACTCACGTGTTTCACTCTGTTTTTTAGGGTCACTCACAAGGCAAGAACAGACTTCTCTCAATGTTCTAAGAAAGAAAATTTCCAATCAAACCCAATGGAACTCCAATCAACAAGGGAAAAGAAGGGGGATAGACAAGAAAATAATTGATCTAGAATCCGCCTTCACCAATTCCAAGACTGGATTTCTCCTCAATTTAGGATCTAAACTTTAACCTGAATTCTTTCTTTCTTTCTTTTTTGAATTATATATATGTTTTATTTTTTTATACTTTTTAAAAAATATAAACAAGAATCAGGGAGTTTGACCCATACTAGGAATGGCCCGGATTCAAAAAATGAAGAAAAAGAAATAAAAGAAACGGCTTTGCAAAAATAGAAAGAAGAAGAAGTTCAAAAGTCCAAAGATGAACTATGAACAAAAATACCTGATTGAATGGCTCTGATACCACTTGATACGCCTACTATAAGGATCACTCAAACTGGCACAGACTGATAGACTCCACGCAAAGAGCCAAGGAGATTCAAAGGTTGTTTTGGATGGAACGATGGGTCGCACGCACGTTGGATGTGAAAGGCCAACAATATTCCCACTCTTCAAAGACTTGAATATGACGGACCAAGACTCCTTTTCAGAGGTTGTTGATTGGATATTACACACCAAGCAACATAAATATTTTTCTTGATAAAGAACAAAAAATAGTCTCAAAAAGAGAGAAAAGGTTTTTGCTGAAAAATTCGATGTATCAAAAAATGATCTAAGAGTTCCCTTTATACTTATGTTTAATTAGCTTAAAATGAAAATAACATATCTTTTGATCTCACAAAGAAATCGGTCCAAAGGCAAATACATAGAAAATAAATAAAATGCAATCGGTCCAAAATAAACTGTTGGCTTCCTTTTCCGTGTGTGTATGAAAATGTAAGGTCGGTCCATTTTTGGTCCTCAGCCGCCCAAATTAATTGCATCCAAGGTTGGTCGCGTAAAATGTGGCACATAGAACTCAGTCGCTGAAGTTTGTCTCGGCATTCTCTAAGGCACGAACAAGTGTCACTTGGCCACCAAAGAGCACGGATTGGTCCAATTGGCCAATGCGAGTCTTGACTTCAGAAAAGTCTTCTGATAGTTTGAGAATTCCAGCTATAGAAGATGGCACGAGAGAAAATTCCAGAATACGCTCAAACAATGAGTTCAAGAACTTAGCCCAATCTGTGGTACGTGCGATATTGTTCAAAGAGTGTAGCCACAATCAAATTCAAAATCCTCCCAGGCTAAATCAGTTCTGGCATGATCAAAAGCTGTAGACTGACGAGTAACTCAGGGAATGTCAGTTCTGGTACGGTCAGTTCGGTCTCCAGTTCCACCAACCAGCTTCAACTCGGTTCTGGATGCACTCGGGCGGTACACAGCACGATTGGATGGTTCGGCTTCACGGTGCACATCACAATCGGTCGGAGCAACCTCAGATTCTCCTAGAGCAAAGTGTTCCCTTGGAACATCAGTACGTTCATTAACATCTTTAGCCTAGTCCAAATGCTCTGGTTTAAGCTGAATTCCTCCTTCTCCATTTTTTGGGGCTAAATCCACGTTCTGATATGATGCAACGTTCTGAGGCACATTAGCTCCCGTCCTTGTACGGTTCATTACTGCTCTATGTAGACTTTCTCCAAAGGTATATTATCAGTGTCTGTTCCATTACTAGGTTTTCTTCTGGAGAATAAAGTTTGTATCCAATTGTATTGTAGAAGTGTTGTTTCTCTATAGTTGTTTGGATGGATTGATAGTTAGACGATTTATAAGGAACGTTAACCCATTAAAGGCTTCATAGATGATATGGATTTTTTTGGTATCCGCTAATTATCCTATCTTAAGTAAGATTTATAGGAGTTATCATGATTACTCCCATGTGGAGAAGTTTGGTTTCGGGAGTCGTCTCTTTCGTATGGTTCGTAGTCCCACTGTTTCTTGTGTTTCGATTTGAGAACTGGACTTATGAACGCATTAGAAGCTCCCTTTGTGAACAGTTTAATCCTTGGCCATATTGTTATTTTTGGTTTCTGGATGGTTGTTTTGTCAACTCTTTCAACAGATTGGGATTATATCATCCTGTCTTTTGAAGCTGTTTTCTTTCTGGCAAACTCTTACCTTGCTGAGGGCTCTCCTATGTCTTTTCACAGCCGTGTGTCTGCTCTTTATCATCATCAAAATCATTCCACTTTTCAACAATCTGGGCGTCGAGTTCCTTCTCCTCGTCTTGATATGTTCAAGTGTTTGATTACTTATATCATCTGTTATCTCTACTCCTTGCATTGTTGCAATGGTTATTTAGCCAGTTTGGCATTGTTAACTTCCTTTGTAAAATTATTCTCTAATTTTGGAGAATGACTTAGTAATGAAATCTATCTCTTGACCAAAAACAAAAAAATATAGGCCAAAATTTTAATAAGTCATATATAATATATGGAAGATATCTATAGTAATTAAATTGGAATATTTACATATTTGTATTTCTAAAGATGTTTGTTGTTTGTTGTTTGAATAACATAAATTTATGTGATCATAATCATTATCTTTTATACCTTTGTTACCCTTTTTTCAATGTTCTTGTATGTCTTCTCATGAAGGTTTTTTGCCATGTCTATTATCTTTCTTCATCTAAACTAGTAAGTTCATATAATGGTAACATCGTCAAATCCAAAAGAATGAAAGGTTAAATTCAAAAAGCCAATTGAAAAAGGAAAAATATTATAGAATAATGCATGGTATGATTATATTCAAATTCCACATGAGACAAATAAATGAATAATTTTCTCAGCTCATAATGATCTTCTTAATGAATACATGCAAACGAGTTAAAAGAGACAGATTAGCCACTTTAGTTTGCCTATCATTATGTAAATGGTATATGGTTGAAAAAAAAAATAGTTTTAAATTTAGACCATAAAGTTTTTAAAAATTGATTAAGAAACTTGGTATCCTTATTAAAAATGGTCCTAGAAATTCCATGCAATTACACCACCTCCTTAAAAAACAATTCTACAACCAAAACTGCATCATCAATCTTATGATATGATATAAAATTGACCATCTTAGAAAACAGATCTAGCACAAAACTGAACCCTTTCCCTTCCTCGTTCTTTGCATTTTTAAATTTTGATCTTGTATCCTACCAAGTACCATTTTGAGAATCTGATCTTGCTCAAAAAAATACATTCACAAAAAATATGAACTTGGGCTCACAAATTATATAAACATTGCCATATAGAATATAGGAATTGAGCTCAAGACAAACAAACGAAGTGTTTCACATGAGGACGAACCAGCGACCCACAAAATCCAAAATTGGTTTGAGACAAATTAACCTGAATTTAACTAATTTCAAGTCGAAATTTTCAAATACCCTAATGGGGTCAAATTCCGAAACCAAAGATGGCGCGTCAAAACCCTTAAGAAAGGTAAAACAACTTTCTCCTCAACGCAAATAGTACTACTCTCTCGCATCTCTCTCTCTCTCTCTCTCTCTCTCT
>KE155779.1:28060-59259 GCA_000411075.1 Sisymbrium irio
CTTATTTAATTTTGGAGTTTTTATATGAGATAAAATCACATATATGATATTCTTTTTAATATAAGCAATACATTTTTTAATATATAGTAGATTTCGTTTTTATTTATTTTAGAAACTACAAAACTAAAAAAGCACTGATTTTATAAATTATTAATAATATTTATATTTATTTAAAATTTTCATAATATATAGTATTAATTTTAACCAAATAAATAGGAGATATTTAGATTTTGAGTAGATATTAATATTTTATTTATAAAAAAAAGTTTAATAGTGTTTGACAATAGGGATAATATATAAAAATAAATGAAAAACAAAAAATGCTCAGAAAAAAGGAGAAGCTGACACCTCAGTAAAATGTCCTTCAAATGCTTCTCTTTTAATATATAATAGATTCTAATAAGCTAATTAAAAGAAGTAGAGAGATACGAAGAATTAGAAGAGAAACCAGGAAAATTGATTATATATATATATATATATTTTTTTTTTTTTGGTTTATGTCACCTAGTTTCTTTTTTTTTGGGGGGGGACCTAATTTCTTATTTACAAAGAAGAAATAAGTGGAAATTATATAGAAAACATCAAAACTAAAAAGAAACTCTTAATATTGGTTGTTGTATTGTTGGGACCATTTTTATAGTGGTTAAATTATGGTAACACGTGGTTTAAAAGCGATTTTGGCCATATTTTGTTAAAAAAATTGTATAATAGTAATAAGTATTTAGTTTCGGTCTCTAGCCTAACAGCCAAATACTCCTATTGGAAATGACAAGTGTGAAGAGTAACAGAATCAACTCATCCTACACGCACTAATATTTCCACACGTGGTTTAAAAGCGAGTTCGGCCAAATTTTGTTAAAAAATATATGTATGGTAGAAATACTCCACCCGACCAATTATCTCAATAATAAACACTTATCACTTACTTAGTGAATGATAATTGGTAAAAACAGGGTTTGTATCAAAGAATGCCCAGTTTTTTCTTTTCAAAATTTTTAGAAGAATTTCTGTAAAGTTTTCTTTTCAGTTTGTTTGGAAGAATTTCTGTAAAGCAAGAAAGCGTCTATTTTTCTTTCTCTTGCTTATCTGATATGTAATAACCACAAATACTGACATTAATTTGAAATGTTTAATTCTATCCGTTTGACTTAATATATGTATGTAAATCATATACTTCTAATTTAAAAAGTTGAACAGTTTCAGATTATCACTATATCGACAAAAACAGAATATTGTACATCTTCAACAAAATCAAATAAAAATATTGTACATAGCTCAATGTTAAAAATTTCAATAAACAAAATAGAAACATATGAAAGTCCAACATCGTCATACTGTGGCCCTAAAAGAGAAGAAAGAAAAACTGAAATAAATTGCAGACTTCCTCTAAATTATTGAAACGACCAATGACGGTTTGCCTTTTCTATTTTAAGGCAAGTTCAATATAGATGGACATTCCTCAATTGCCAAAGAACCAAAGATATTTCGACACATATCTCATACACTCGTCATTTTGGGCATACACTTAACCATTTTGGCCTCCCCATTTAAGGAAAGTGTGGTCTACCACCCAGTTTCCACCAAATTCATTTTTATTTTTGGTAGAATTTGTCTGGAATGTAAGACGTTTGTACGCATTGAGTAATGACCATCCTGTCTGGCAAAATATTTTATGTAGTTATTTAATAGGCTAACCAGTAAAAAAAGTCGTGTTTAAAAAAAGTCGATAAAAAGTATATTTTTGGCAATATAGCTACTTCATCAATAAATTATAATCGAATTTACGTTTGAATTCGATCGTACGCAATGAAAATTACCAGCGATGAGTTTTATGTGCTAAGTTCATTTCGAATTGTTACTGGTAAGTTTTGTTTCTTTGATAAATTGATGTACTTTTTGTAGTGTATAATTAGCTACTTGCAACGAAAAACTCAACACTATCTGAACGGGAGTTGGGCTAATAGGTTAATTCATGTAAGTCGAAGATGTAGACATTTAGGGGGACGTGAATTTGATTCCCGTTGATAAGGATAATTTATTAAAGGCTAATCTCTGTTCTGGAAAATATATGTGCCTATGTTCTGAATTTTCAGAATATTTTTTTTCCTTTTAAAAAAATAAGAACAGCACATAATTCTCGGATATTTATTGGTCTTACAAAACCTCTTGATCTATCTATAGAAATTTGTCCTAAATCACGTTGACATGTTTTCAATTTTCATCATCAAAAGCAGGCTGAAAATGCTCTCCAAAATAGCTAGGGAGAAGGAGATGAAAAAACCAACTCTATCAGTTTTTTTTTCATATCCTATTTTTTTATTACTATTATTCCACTTGCATTTTATTTTTACTAATCTAAATAAATACTTCAATTTTTCATATATCTCGTATATATATAGTTCGAATTAATTTCCAGAACTATGCAAAACTAAACATGAAATCATAAGTACTAATCTCCATTTAATAATTATGTTACAAAAAAATTAGTTTTCTCGTAACAGTCTCAATGAAAAATGAAAAATACTGTTCCAAATATATATATGTCACATCGTCGTTATTTACTTAATTTATCTCCAAATTTTCGTTAAACCATCTAAAAATCTGAAAATGTCTGGTTTGGTTAGTTGTGTTGACGAGGTGAGCTACTTTGCCGAAGAATGTGTGGACTCTTGTTGCTATGATGTTTACTGCGATCTCGCCTTGTTTGCATGCTGAATCGGAGAAGATTTCGTCACCTGGAAATTTGATTCTGTTCTTGATCGGGAAAAAAGAAGAGGAGATAGGAGAAGGAAGTAAAGTTTTTTTTTCTTTTCCGATTTGTTTATTTTTTGAATACAAACATTTCAATTTTTCAAATACCATCTCATGAAATGGTATTTTTCATCTATTAATTATAATTGTAAATCAATTCTCAAATTCTTTATAATGAAAATGATGTATTTTATTGATTGAAATTCTTATTTTCCAATAAGGGAAGATTTAGATCAGTATTTGTAAATACTATATACAATAACCTTAGATTTAAAATAGGTTTTATGAATACTAGATATAATAAACCTAGATTTAAAACAGGATTTATAAATTCTAAATCCAATAAGAGGAGATTTAGAAAAATCCAAATCCTTTCACAAATCTATGATCCAATTAACCCCCCTAACAGATCTTCCATTATTTTGTTGTTAATTAGGATCTTCAAAACCTACGTCCAGAAACTAGAGAGACGCTTTAGCATTATAAAGTGTTTCCTGTTAATAACATTTGTGATTTTTTGGTGAGCTTTGGATCCTATGGTTTGAAGACAATGTAAAAAATGATAGATTATAATTTATGAATTTAACATATATATGCCGGATGTTTAAAGATGTGATTTTAATACTACTAGTCCTCAAATTCTATAAGCTTATGAGTTATAACTATTAAAATAATTTTGTCAAAAATATTTTAATCAAATGTGAACTTGGTCCCATTTTCTAAAAGTTCGTCAACTTGTGTTACGCAATTGAGTGAGAGAATGTTCATTGACAAAAGTTTTCCGCAAAACTACATCTGGGATGAAGTTTAGGAGTTAATATGGCACAAACAAAACGATTTAGTTCTCAGTAGGAGTTGAACTCATGTACGCTAATTAAGATCAGAAGGGTGTAATCTCCTAGCCCTAGGTCTTGACCCAACTACCTATACCATCTACCTTGGGTTTACTTGATCCGGTTTAAGCTTGGTTTTTCGTTATTGGATATGATAAAATTTTAGAAGAAAAATTCCACATAAATGTACAAAACTAAGATGCATGATTGTTAAAAAAGAGGATAAGTAAAACCACAAAAATGTGAGAAGCTTATAAAGAGAGGTATCACATGGAGGAAGAAGAAGAGGGGACCCCTAGTCTAACTTCTTAGTGTTCGACAGAGTCCTTTGTCTACAATAATAAAGAGTTATGAATTAGTGCTTGTGACACTACCTTATATTGGCATTACAAGTTCCAATATTTAGATGAATTGTTGCTCTCAGTGTTAATAACTTTGACTTTTTTGCTTCATATTTTTGTACAACCTTTGACATCTCAAGTATCCAGAGACGCAGTGTAGATACAGGAAAATGATGGGTGTTAACGAGTAGTAACTTGAAGAAAAAGAAGATGTGGAAGCTATAGAGAGAGGTAAAGTTGCAAAAGGGGAATAGTACATGTTTTCTGTTTGTGACTTTTTAGTTAATCGTAGATACAGAAAAAATACGATTGCGGTTAGTTTAAATCCGTATATCATTTTCCTACGTGCATGTCAGATATACTTAAAGACTGCAATTGGATTATCATTTTTTTTTTGAATAAAATTATGTGGAATGCTTTCATATAAATTCTATAAGTTCTTACCATTTACCTTCAACAGAATTATGTGGAATGTGTTCATTCATATAAATTCTACAAATATTTACCATTTACCTTCAACATAATGGAATACTTAACTCCAAGAAAAATAAACAAAATTAAAAAAAAAATCCGTTTGGAATTTTAATGAAGAATAAATGGGATGAATTATTCCATTATTCTCTTTTTTTCTTAACTATAATTTCTCTCTATATTATATTCATCTTATTTCCTTAGTTACTACTATTTCATCTAAGGACATTAGGTGGTATAACTATAAACTACCCAAACCCCTCCTATTCACTATCTTTCTCTTATTATCTCTCTATCATTTTTCTAAAAATTGAATTCCTTAAATTATTTATTAAAAACCCCTTTCATGATCTATTACATTTGATGTTTACCATTTGAAGCAGAAGAAAACATTCAATTTGTTTTTTTTAAAGTATAGATAATATAAGAAACCATTTATTCCGAACCTATCACATATATAATCCCATTCTTTGTCTTTTTAAGGCATATAGGTGAAAGATATATATGTATGAAAATTTTCATATGTATCGAGATTCATATATATATGTAAATCTGTCGCAACTATTTGCGAAGAAATAGTTGTTGTAATTTTCCATCGTATATTGATAGTTTTTTAGTAAAAATTTGGACGTATTTTCAGTTACATATTATTTACAATTTCAGATAATGAGCATTTCAGTGAAAAGCATATCTCACTTATCTACACTTCTTTTTTATGCAAAAAAACTAAGAAAAAACATTACTGCCTTAACCAGAGCATCAGCTTGCTGATTAAGTGATTATAGTTACGAGATATGAGACGAAAGACGATTAGAGTAAACTAGTATCATGGAGAAGAAAAAACAGTTACAATATAGTTCATTTTTAATTCATGAGAAAATTTAGATTTCTTTAATCCAAAAACACATTCAAAGATCCAAAAACTTTGTCGAGCAAAAGCTAAATTTATCGCGATAGCTTCGGTCACAAGGGCAGAAAAATAATAACATATAGTTGCATTAATCTGAATTAAATAATGTTCCGATCATAAACCATCCAGAAGCACAAGTACATCACTCTCATACTTTTCCTTGATTTCCTTGCTTTTTTCTGATGATTCAGAGTTTGAAACGTTATCTTCTTCTTGATAAAAGCTACAAAGTTGCTTATATTTACTTTACTTCCTTCTAAATCCACTCATTCTTTGATTTTGGAACTTCTTTTCATCTTATTTTGTATGTCAGCAGTCCACACAACTTCGTAAATACTGTTGATAACTGCTGTCATCTTTTTTTTTTCCACCAGCTGATAAGTAGTCTTCTTTTTCTTTTTAATTTTAAAACTTTGTTTCTTTTTTTTTTCTAACAACTAACTTCTAAGCCAATTACACTCCAAATTTTAAGCCAATTAGACTACAAATGTTAGTGTTTGTAATGTAGTTTTTTGTGAAATTTCTGTGGCAACTCCTGTGTTGAATTTCAAAAATTGCTATACAACATTATTTACCTATTAGTTGTTAACTACATACAGAAAAAAATCTTATTTGCGCTGAGCACATTGTCTCTAATTATGTGAATGTTGCAACCTGTAAAAAGATAAGTGTCGAACGATGGGATTCGAATAAAACGGAACATGTGTTACAGACCGGAGAGACAGAAGAAGTGGAATCCCCCGTGTCACACTTCTCTATCTTTCCTCTTTGTCTGAAGTCAAATCACTCAATGACATCGAATTACTAACACATTAATGCTGTTTGTTTTTATAACAAGAACAAGAACAAAACACCTATACACAATGATAATAGATAAGTACTTCTAAAGTTCTAAGCCTCTAGATTTTTGAAATATTGATGGAAATCCCACTATGAAGCCACCAAATTATTATTATTAAGCACATGTAGGGTAAAATGGGCAAAATAACCCTTGATCCAAAATGTTGTCTCTATTTAAGGTTATTTCCACTAAGACATGTTCCCACATGAAACATCTTTTTACATCTCTGTGCAAATCACATCTTGTCCCTCATCTCCTTTGGAGCATCATCCATCATCTTCACGTACTTATCCTTCAATTAAAAATTAAATAGAAAATATATGAAAACCATTCTCCCTAATAGTTAGGTTACTCACAAATTTGCTACTTTTGTCTAACAAGTCTAAATTACAGTAAAATTTTAATAAAATAAAACGGCAAAAGATAATATTTTATTTATTTTAAATATATATTTATTTATAAATAGAATAATTAGTTTAAAATTAAATCGAAATAATTATTGCATTAATTTAAAAATAGTATACTATATTTAATATTCATCTGTTAATTTAATGAAATTTTAAAATTTTAATTTTTTCCACGTGGCTCAGTGCCCACTAATACTATTTTTAACTTCTTATATTTGTTCAAAAAAAAAACTAATTTAACTTTCTAAAATAGGTTTGATGATTATATTGAATGAACAGTTCACTAAACATCTTGATATATATACTAGTTTTTTTTTTTTCATTTTCCAATGTTATTTCATAAGTTCTAGCTAGTTTTCAACTATACAATCTCATCCTTTTTTTTTCAAATAACTAGTATAAGATTTGTACCAAATAGTTTAATAGGCTCAATTTCAAATCACTCAAATTTCCCAGACAGATTTGTAAAAAGAGGTTTGATGATTATATTAATCATCCATAATACTTTTGATTAATCTCGATTTTGATTTTTATTTTGGTTTTCTGATCCCAAAATACCTATTTTATACTAAAAATTAATTGTTTTATCGAAGTTACAATTTACAAATCAATGTTAAAGCTTAAGTACTTTAGGTAAGTATTTTTAGATATTCTATTTTCTTAATATTTTAATTTATAATCTTATTTTGAGTTTTCGAGTTATTTTAATTTTTATGTATATAACATTTCTAGAAATATAATTATTTTGGTCCGGGGTCGGGTTTGATTTTTGAAATACCAAAACTCCAGATCCATTCAGATATTTTATCGGTTCCGAATTCGGTTCAATTCTAATTTTTTCGGTCGGATTTGGTTTAAAATTTTGGATTCGGATATTTTGCCGAACCCTACACCTAACATTTAAAGAAAAAAAAAATAGCAAATATAGCACAATTTCAGTACCAAGTATCCCAAGACTTAAACCTTCATTTCAAACGTTATTGATCAAAATTCATAATTAAATTACTAACAAAATATATCAATTAAGTGATAAAAAATAATTTTATTATAAAAAAATTATTTTACAGTTTTATACTTGAGATATTATATTTCTGCCATTGTGTTAGTGTCAATGTAAAATTTAAATCAAATCAAATCTAGCAATATTTTTAAAAGCATAATTTTATATATATATTTGTATTTATTTAACCCTGTAAAAACTTGAAGTGTTTTTTTGTAAGTGTTATTATAACAAATATTCTCAGTTAAATAATTTATTTCTGCAAGTGTTTTTTTTAACTTGGAAATTGTCTTTAAATGTATGTTAATGGTTGAATTGTCGTTTGAGTAAATAATTATAAATTAGGCCGTGTCTGCTGTAGTACAAGATTATATATTTTTAATTAATTTTGTGATAATTTAATTTTAACAGAATAGTTCTTAAAAGTGATATGATGTAAATTTAATTTATTTTATATATTTTATATAACAATATATGTTTTATATTAAATAATCTATGTTTTTCTAATCAAATTTTTTTATTTATATAGAGAATTATAGATTAGTGAGAATCAATAAAGTAAACCGTTTATTTGATCCGTCAAATTTTTTTTATAAGTTTTATAATTACAATAAATTAACCCAATTTATTAAATTGTTTTACTGGTTTACAATAAAGTTATAGTTGAAATAAGCTAATTGTATGTCTTACGATAATTTCATATATGAGTTCATATATCTTACATTTTTTGAAGGAACAATACATAAAAAACCTTCAATAATAATACATCAATACTAATTTTTTAAAGCAAATAATCAAATAATATAAATATTGGCACATTCCTAATAACTTAACTTGTTATCAAGTTAAATTAAATGGTATATTTTCATTAATTTAATTATAAGATTAAAATAAAAAAGTTGATTAAAGTAATGAAATTTTTAATAATTGATCATCCGTATAGTCATATTTTTAATTTTATGGTTATTCATTATTTATAGCTAATTTTTTGCTAACTTAATTATAATTAAGTTAAAAAACTTGAATTTTGATATATATACTTACATTAATATATGTGTATACTTAACTATTTTTAATATAATTTATAAAACATTAAATCATTTCATTATATATATCAATATTGGACATATATAATATAATATATCATAGGATTCATTTATTTTTTGTATATATCAAATTTAATTAAAAATAATTTTTAAAAGTAACTAAAAATTAATAATAACACAAATTAAAGAATTAAAATATTTACTTAAGATTTTAATATAATTAAAAAAGGAAAATCAAATATAATAATAAAAAATATTGAAAATATTGAAAATATCCTGAATTAATTAGTTATAGATTTGATACTATTAATTTTAAAATTTTCACTAAATTTTACTGGTATATTTCATAATATAAAATGTTAATGTAATTTTAATTGTATAATGTTATTCTAAACTAAAATGATAGATATATTAATGGTCTTGTTTTTAGAAAAAGTACTATGCAGGCTTTAAAATCATATGGTAAAACCAAAAAACTAAACATTAATTTTACATATCTGATAGAAAACATAATTTTTTTCACTTAAAATAGCTTTTAAATATTAATTTTTCTAAAGTAGGTGAAATACTTATACAAGTTTATGAGTTTCTATTTCAAAATCAATTAAGAACGTAAGATATAAATAGTGACAATTCCATACACTAGATTATGTTTAAAATTAATTTTAATCTGGATTTTCTTTTGTAGCAAGTTCTTACAAAGTCCATACAAAGTATTTACTTGCATAACCCTTTTCGAAATTTTTATTTCGAGAATAAAAGTCCAGCTCTTTCTCAATGGTCGTCTTATCCGAAATTTAGAAAGAAGATGTTATCACGGAACGTATGTCAGTATGCCACAACGAAAGTTCTAGCAAGCAACAAAACATAGTGATTGACCAACAACCAGACTAAAAAAGAGCCAATAAGATATTATTTTTCGCATAAAATAAAATTAAAGTATATGACACATTCAATAACTTAATTTTCGTTAGACATTAAAGTGAATGGAGTGATTCAAGAGACGTGCAAAATGAACTTAATAGGTATAGTTATGTGTCATTATTAGAGACATTTTCACATCTACGTCGACAACTTCTAATTTCATTTTCTCCCATCTTTTTTTTTTGTAGTTGTAGATGACATAATCCCATATTAGTGTTGGAGGATCTTATCCTAATTTTTAAGAGGAAAATTGACCTTTTTCCAGTTCTCAACTCTCTTTCACTTCACTTTTGTCTCCTATAAAATAACGTTTATAAGGAAACGTATATTGACCAATAGAATGATGATTAATTGGGTCTCGAATCCACTGGTGTTATTGTATAACACTAACCTTAGGTTTGTGGGGAATTGAAATATCTCACACCATTTTGGATGCGCTCTAGATTGACTAGCTAACTTTTACGGTGGATAGCTGGCGCCTATCCTCTCCACTCTACAAATAAAAAACACAAACATCAGTTTTTATTTACATAAAAATGAGTTTTAAAAATCACTCTAAAACAGAAGAAATACTAGCCCGTAACCAAACAAAAAAACTAGCATCACCATATTTAAAAAGTGTTATATCTTGAAAATTTATATATAAAAATCAAATTCTATCTTCTATTCGATCTTAAGAAAAAGGGAGGGAGAATATTCCAATGCTACTTACGAAATGAAATTTTTTAAGGCCGCCTCTCTCTTGCCCACGTCTCTGAAATTTGTGGACATTGTATCAACTATCACCATCTGTTACACTCATCACTTTGGGTGTTATGTAACCGGCAACTTGTTGTATCCCACAAATGCGGTCCTAAAAGCAAGAGTCACAATCTGCACCATAAATGTCATATATGTATATCGCATATATATCTTTTTCTCTTATATCTTCGTTTACATACATAACATAACAACCGTTCACGTTTTGTTTCGCACTTCTTAATTCGGTGAAAATTAAAGTTAGTAATGCAACTTTAATTTCCAGATGTGAAAATCAGGGTTTTAAGTTGTTAAAAATCAAGAATTAGCTGAAGTGCTTCCTTCCACAAATTTTCAACAACAATAAAACTTCAAATTTAACTTTCACATAAATACTTATTTATATTATAATCCACACTATTAAATATTAATCATAATTACTTACAATTATAATATTATGATAAGTATAATATTCCTTCCATTTCATAAAAAATGTATTTTAGAAATATGCACACAGATTAAGAAAACATTTAATTTGTTAGTTTAAACAAAAAAATCTATCATTTACTAGAAAATTTTCTATGCTTACTCAAAAGCTATTTTTATATAAAAAAGTAATGAATTATCAATATTAAAATATCACATAAAAATGACATAACACATTTATAATATTTTTAATTTTCACATTATTAAAAAGTAATTTCACTATATAGAACTATCGAGCTAAAATATAACTAAAATAACTGTAACTAGTCTACTAAAACTAATTTTTCAACATTTTGTATTTATATTATTCAATAAAAATTTTATTCAATTCAATTTATTCTGCTTTCCAATATATACTTATTTGGTTATTCTACTATTTATCTCACACACCAATCAAACCCTTCTGGCTTCTCTAGTGTTTAAACCTATTCCACATATCAAATTGGTAGTAAAATTTGATAATCCTAGAATTTAACTTGAAAACAATTTATTAACACTAACATTTATGATCTGGGTAATTTAACTAAATAACCATGATTATTCCATGAATAGTCTTTATATGTTTACTTAGTTAATTACCCAGATCATAGATATTAATCTTAATAAATTGTTTTCAAATTAAATTCTAGGATTATTATATATTATCACCAATTTGATACTGTATGTGGGATAGGTTAAAAGTTAAAACACTACATTATAGATAGAGAAGGGTTTGATTGGTAATAATATTTACTGGTTAAATAGTGGGGGAGCGAGAGCTTGGCTAGGCAGACAATAGTGATGCGGTTCTCTTTTATGCTAGGCACGCTTTTACGTGCTCGTCAAATAGAACTATTGCAGAGCTAAGAAGTGATAGATGAGAGCTTTAAAGCTATCGAGATTTACACCTCAATGATGTGATAATTGCGGTGGACTCACAAGCTGTTTTTGAAGCACTATCTAAGCCTGATGTATGGCCAATGTATCACATTTTTACTGAGCATATCCTATTGGCACGTCAGGAGACTCAGGACCTCGTTAATTGTCAATCCAAACTGAAAACCCCGAAAGCTAATAGCATTGGTCGAGGAGATCTTCAAGGGTATGACAAGAGATGAGAAGTTTCAATCATATCTTGATTTAGTGGTCCAAACAACTTAAATAAAAAGTTTAGACGATTAACAAAAAAGTTACAGTTAAATAATACACATTAATTATACAAAAAATAGTTCAAAACAATCGTATATCTCAATTTTATTCACTAGTATAATCCGGTTCTACTGGTTTCTGAATCGAAGATACCATACCAGAATCTGAACCACTACGCGTAAACTTCCCGCTGTTTAGCCTAACCGTTGACGCCGTCTCAAACCTAAACTGAAATTCCTCTTTTACCCTCAACTCATTCGCATACTTCCTCTTCTTGTGCCGTCTCCAAGCAGACTGAATGAAACAAGCCGCCCAAGTCCTCCATTGATGCGAGTAAAACCGAAACTTATGTTTTAACTGCTTACTATGTAATCTCCTAAACTGCGTAGCCACGAATTTTAAATCTTCAGCTCTCAAGGCAAAGGCTTCAACTTCGTACATGGCTTTGACGGTGCGTGTGGAAGACGGTAAGATCACAACGGGACGTGGATCTAACGCCCAAGTAAGCAACTCCTCGCCACAGAAATCTCCTGGTCCTATGAGACAAGAGTTGAAGAATCCGGTTCTGCCTCCATTGGTTGTGTAAGAATCAAGATGGCCTCGAATGATAAAGAGCATTTCGTTAACCGGGTCGCCTTCTCTCACAAGAAACGTCCCTTCCGTGAATAATGCCGGTTTTAGCCTCTCGCTGATTGCGTCAAGCATTCTTTCATCCATTTGATCGAACAATGGTACCTGTTTTTGTTAAATAACTTTCTTAGAACGAACTAGATGTTGAGAAACTAAGGGGATCAAGATTTGAGAAAGAAAGAGAGCTAGGCGTACACGGCGAACAAGGTCGAAACAAAGATGGCGTTTGATATCTCTTCGGAGATCAAGAGGAAGACTTATTAATAAAGCTTCTTCATCGACTCCTCTTGTGGCTAACCACTTGTATTGATCATATTTTCGTACGGCTTGTCTTAGCTCTGGAGGAAGCTGTCTATGGTGCATCCATTGCTCTGTATCTGTCCTCCTTATCCTCCACTCTTCGAGTCTCATGGTCGTTGACTGTAGATATGTCTGCAAGAAAATGAAAATTTTCATTATTTATGATCAGAGAACTAGGTGACGTGTGTTATAAGTAAGCTCTCTGTTTTAAAACAGGGTTGATTCTCTCACTTGCATATTTCCAATAAGCAATGCAAAGAGAACAAGCCCGAGAGTCGCCATGATGATTGCGAAAAGAATTTCGCCAGCGTAAGTGCTCGTGGAGAGGTTTTGTCCCAAGGAGCTAAAAGAAGAATAGAGGCAAATGAATGTCTAAAAAAGTGTTTGAACTTATATATAAATGGTCGTTGAAACTCACCTGAGGTTCTTCAATCCCCACCAGAGACAGTAAAAGTATTTGTTTATGAAGTTGGATGAAGTAACAGTTGAAGTTACTGCATCTCCGTATATACCGAACTCGTAAAACCTAGTTCCAGGTTTGCATATCGTTGTTATATTGCTCCATTCGAACCAAGTGTTTCTTTGAGGATCTTCAAGCCTTCTGCACTCAAAGAATCTATATTGACAAATCGGTTTCTCGATGTTACAAGCATGTCTCCAACAAGCCTCTTCCCTCTCTACTGCAAGCAAATACCAACAAGCTCCTAAAACCTGTAATAGATATTGGATTCAATAATAATCTCAACTCTTAACCAAACCAATACTCACAAACTGCTCTTTGACCAACTTACAACAGCCAGTTAGACCTATAGCTAATAGTTGATGAGCAGCTTACATGGCTTGCTAGCATATATAGCATGAGGTTGTAGGCGGCTCCTGCCCAAGCGGTCTCTGTTACAACACCGGTGGCTTTAATGATCTGGCGAGAGAGCGGGAAGATAAGGAACATCCTTGGAACATACTGAAAAATAATGATGAATCTAAGAACGTTCTTGGTGTTTGTCATTGGTGAGCCTCTTAGATTGGGAATTATGATCCAAATCAACACCTGATTATAAATGTAACAACCAAGATTCTTAAGAGTTAAGTCACAAGCTGGAGGACGTATGTATATGGAGAATATATATATATATACCTGTGGTAAAGGTAAAGCAGCAATGAGATGAATCCAGAAGCTTTTATGTAGATATCTCCAAGCAATCTTTCTTGAATCAATCACAAGCTCTCCTCTACCGAATACACGAGAAGGAGGAGCGATGTAAGCCGTTCTAAAACGTATAACAATCTGAGCTACGTAAAAAGCATCAGCCAAAGATCTAATTAGTGTGAGAACCACTTCGAGTTTGATACCAATTGTGATACAAGCCTCTTTTCTCATGACCGGTAAGAAGAAAAACAGAGGATCTACGAACAAAGAAACCAAACATGCTATGAGAAAGATTTTGTTCCATTTTCTTATTGTTTGTCCACGAGGATCGAGTATTTTGTTTTTCACTCTCTCAAAATCCTCAGTGAAGACTCTGGAGAGTACTTTAGCTTTGAAAGACTTCCCTCTACTCATCATCTTTACATTATTTCTACAAGGGATTTGAGCTCCATTGATTTTGAACTTGAGTTTAACTGCAGATTCTTCATGAACAGCTTGTGGCTCTGTTACTTCTGAATCTTCTTCGAATCTATAAACATTAAAGAAAAAGAGTTATGGTTTGATGAAAGATGAGAAAGATTAATAGTATGATTTAATCTTCTTGAAAAGTCCCAACCTCACAGATCTTGAGTTACCATAAACCATTGCTTTTTGTCTTTATCAAATCCTCTGGCTTTTAATCTGGTTAAGAACACGAGAAGTTTCAAAACTTTATTGGTATTATGAAACCGTGAATAAGAACTTTATTTTATCAACGAAGAAAAAATCATTTAAGCCACAAGAGTATCAACTTGGGAACATTAAATTTCCAGAAAAAAGGGAAGAAAACTAAACCCATATTTGGGATCAGAGAGACACGTGTGTTTAAATGTACAACTGTACCAAAAGATCTAATAATATGGACTAATGATTAGCAACAAGACGAGCTTGATGTGATTAAAAGAGTAAACTGATGAGATGTGAATCTGGTTTGGAATTCAACGACTAGTGTGTGATCAGAAAAATAGGGGAAAAGGTTCAGTCGCTTAGGTTACAAGCAAAACAAGACCGCAAAACCCTGAAACAGATTATAAACTAGTTTTACTGGAAAAAATGTCGAGATGTGAAAATTAAAAAAAGTTGAAATTTAAGCCACCGACATGACATAATACAACACAAACGAAATAGCTGTAAGAATATGAAGTAGGACCACAACAACGAAAATGTGAGCAAAAAGGACACTGAGAGAGAGAGAGAGAGAGAGAGGGGGAGAAAAAAAGACTCACTGAAACGTGAAGTGTTCTTCGTTCATATATGCTTTGAGCAGATTTTTTTCTTCTTCTTTCTTGGGTTTGTTCGTCTTCAGACAAAGATTGAGAATTTAGTTTTGTTTGAGAATTGAATGTGGTGCTCGTTTCCACTGTATTGTTGTGGACAAACTGGAACTTTTTCTTGTTATGGAACTTCTTCTTGTACGGGTGCTCGATCACATGTTTATACTTTATAAATACCCTTTAAAGTAGCTACTGTGGCTTTAGTTAACTACATTATATAATTGATTATATAAAGTACGAAGCCAAATTATGAGAAAAGAAAACAAGTTGTGTTTTTTATAGGATTTAAAAAATTGCGAGTGTGTTGATTTCGAGATTCAAAGAAGTTGACAGAAGTAAAATCGAACTTTTTTTGTTCGCCGAAGTTCATAATTATTGGTTAACGTTTTTAACAAAGATATTTTTAGAAATATTTTTATTTATTTTGTCCCAGATATCAATCATAAACACTGTAGGTGGTTTCTTTTATATGTCAACAAACCAATTACTATAGTGGATAAAAAAACAACTATCGTTTGATTCTACGACTAATCTTCCAGTTTTTGTGACTACTACTAACCATTAAAATGGTTTATATCTTTATCACTTAAGTAACAGGTTTACTCATTAACTACTCCTTCAATATTTGTGTATTGACTTCATATGTGATAAAAATTTGTTAATTAATTAAATACTAAATGAACTATATGCAATATATATTTAGTAGATATTGAGTTAAGTGTCTGTACATATATTATGTATAGTAATAAACATACACTTCCAACTTAATTAGATGGTAAGGTTTGTAAGATCCGAGGAGTTGACTCGTTTTGGAATCCAACCATGTGTTCTGTACCAGTTCCTGCATGGACTACACTTGACTTTCAAGTTTCTTTATATTTTTCACTCTCTTTTTGTGTTCAAACATATTTTTTACTCTTTTTCTCTCATTCTCACTCTTGAGTTAGGCTTCGTATGTTTCTTTTGGATATATTGCCTAAACCTACTTTTTAGCATTTTAGTCCACGCTGAAGTGAGGAAACAACCTAACAACGTCCGGTTAGACGTCGACTTGTGTGCGAATTTGTTCTCAAGTTAAGACAGTTATTGTAAAATCTTGGTTCTTAGTTCCATGTTTTCGTTTGTTACATTCTTGACTTGCCATGTTATCATCAACCTTGGTACATTCATTCATTAGATGATGTTTTAATTAATTTGTTAAAGTTACCTCCACCGAATTATTTACTCGTGAAAGTGTTATTATTTTTGCATTGTCGCCTTGTCTTCCAATTAAATTAAGGGTATCCATCTGAAACTACGTTTAGTAAATAACTATATCTAAGTGATAAGCCTAAAATTTAGGCAAACTGGTCACAAATCTCGACGCATTTCCTCATCGGATTAGACTGCTTTAATTGCACCAATGTATCTTCAGTTAGATTTTTAACGTGTCATAAAAATATTTTAAGAATTACCACATACCCCTCAAAATATATACATGGTTAGTTGCGTTGACATCAAATAAATTTGTATAGAACCGGACCTGGACACTATTAAAATAAAATATTTAAGTCTCGAAATCCTTCTCGTAGAGCAAAATGATAAAAAATTGAAACGAGAAACAAGTTGGGATACAACTTCTACCACTTGGCAATGCTTAATCAACCCATGAATTCTGAATTTTCAGTTATTGTGTATTTTGAAATTCACATATGAAACTGATTTTTTTTCCCAGTATATAGGAAATATACAAAACTTGCATAATTTTTATGCATACATCTTTATTTATTATATGGCTCAATTTCATAAGGTAAAGAATAAATTAAGAGACAGAGCTTGCGTTGGCAATTAATTGAGAGTTTCATTTGGAATAAATGGAGTTTGGTGTGGCGAGGCCATGGGAACACACCATATGGGCTTTTCTTGATTGATCCCATATCATCCCCCACCTTCTCTTTCTTCGATTATCCAAAGATGTTATTACTCAATTATTTTTACTAATGAAACTTATATGAGGAAGTTTATGACTATAAAAACATATGAGCAAAACATATTGCATGGCACTTTCGTGAAGATCCTATGCTTGGACTCGGTTTCCCTCTAAAATGTGGAACTATGTGATGTTTACTTTGTATTGTATTGAGTTATCGTTAGTGAAGAAGCGAATTAAGGGCCCCCATCAACCCATCTCTAAGAATTCAACTAGGAATCCGGGTAGACGGATAGCTGAATCAAGTCTTATTGTATCTCACTGGCTCATTCTAGATGTTAGTTTGTTTTCTAACACGCCCTCATCAAGTCAGCATGGCAAAAGCTTTTCCCGAATGATGATGTGATGTTATGTTTCTTAATTATTTGAAAAATATGTTTTAATTTTTAAGCTGTCTAGTGCAATTTAAAATGTTTTTGGCAAAGTATGAAGAAAAATAGAAGACGCCATTAATGGGTAGCATTGGATAATATATGCATTTCGCAGTCAATGAGAGAGCTTTTTTTTTTTTTCTCAACTTGGTCTTTCTAGCAGAATAGATATGTTTGTTTTTAGGTCGAAACAATGTATGAAGACAAGAGTGCAAAAATAACATAAATATCATCGTTCCTTTGATTCCACCTTTCGCTCACCACACCAGGCTACACTAAACTCGGCCTCAAATATGATTGTTTCTCAGCTAGTCAAAATCCAAATCTTTGAACGAACGTTTGAAATTTGAGATTCTATACAAGCAGAGAAAATGCCTCAAGTCTTAACTCCATCGGTGAAAGAATGCCCGTGAAGTTGATATAATTGGTTTACCTATTTTTATTATAGATTTTAGTCATTTTACTATGTTTTCTAAATATTTTATGATAAAGTTATATCTATCTTATGGTTTTAGAGTTATTTCATGTCAAAATTAATAGCAAATATATAACACTTAATAGAGAGAAAAAAAAACATCTAACTCATGATCCAACCCTATTCACAAACTCAAAGACCCGATCAGTAACCAAAAGATCCAAAAATGAGTTTAGCTCAATAAGACAACTACGAAGTATCGAAAGTGGATATGAAATTTTTTGAGTTAGCTTTCATCTGCAAGTGAAATCAAATCATTTGAGTATCTCAAGTTCTCACTGATTAAGATAAATAAATTGATCTTAAGAAATTAGAGCAATCCCCGAATCAGGGGCTTAAATCGATACAAAAGGGCCAATGGGCCATGTTAAAAAAATGAGTGCAAGTTAAAATTAGAAGCATGAACCAACTCTAACTAACATTTATTTATAGGAAGAAACTAACAATGTTTTAATTAATTATCAGTTGTACGAGTTGTAGTGGATATAATATTTATCATAATTTCCACAAAAAAGTATTTTTTTTTTTGACATCACAAAAAAGTATTTAAAAGCCCATATTTTGAATAATAACATTCTGTAACTTTTTCTTAATAAAAATATTTTATTAGATTATAAATTAAAAGTCATGTAGTAGAACAAATATTTCACCTTGCTCAGAGTGATCTTTTATCTACATACGCGAGATGGCTCAGTGTTGTTTTTGTTCTGTTTTTCTATCTACTTTTCAATATGTGCAGATGGTTCAAGCAAGACCGTCTTCACAATCGGCAAGCAGAAGGACTCGAACCGTGGCTCAGTTAGATCCACTGACTCCTCTTCCTGTGCACTCCTGCTACCACCCCTTGACCATCCTACTTTGCTTTCTTTCTTCTTCTCGTTACTCTGCCAGAACAGTACCAATATTAAGCTTTGATTGTTTCAAAAGCTTAATGATGCGCTTTAGAAAACCATTTTAAGTACAAAAGGTTTAGCTAGAAACATTACCGGAAAAAGATGATTGGTGGGGAAATTTCTACGTCTGGAAGTGTCTGGTGTAATGGTTGAAAGAATCTGAACAACTTCTCTCATTGTTGGTCTAGCTTCTGGTTCCAAAAGCAAACACTCTTTAGCAAGATACGCCATTATCTGCATCTCTTCTTCGGGAAACTTCCCGTTAAGCCTCGGATCAGGAAGCTCTTCAATCACACGCTTACTATCTTGTAAACGCGGCATAGCCTAACACACCAACCAACAAACAAGTTTCAAGGACTTAAAACTTTGTTGGTTACAACGATTCATAAACTACAGTAGTAATGTTGTTAATTACCCAAATAACAAGACTTTCTTCTCCTTTGTTGTTACTTGGTTTTTGTATCGGTTTCCTTCCGGTTATAAGCTCGAGCAGAACAACACCGAAGCTAAAAACATCTGACATAGGTGAAGCACATCCTGCAATTGCGTATTCAGGTGCAAAGTAGCCAAATGTTCCTTGCAGCCCCATTGTTGGAGAGCTTGAACCACTTTGTAAACCGTCGCTACTCAGACACTTAGCCATCCCAAGATCTGTTATCTGTAACAATTTTGTGTCCATTCAAGTTCAAATTTGGGCTCATTGAAGCTAATAATTGAGGAAAGGTTTGTGTTTACGTACTTTAGCATGCCAATTCTCATCAAGGAGAATATTTGTGGATTTAACATCTCGGTGCAAGATTCTTGGAGCAGCAGCTTCGTGTAGATACTCGAGCCCTCTTGCAGCTCCAAGAGCGAGAGAGATTCGGATGTTCCATGTCATTTTCTCTCCTAGCTCTCCATCTAAGCAATCTCTCAGATTTCCATAAGACATGTACTCAAAAACCAGAAGTCTCTCTGCGTGCTTGCCATGAAACTCGGAACAATATCCAATCAACGGAACCACATGGTAATGATGGAGTCTAGATAATAATTCAACCTGCAAAAACGTTATAAACAGCAACACAGTTAGATAACACAGATCAAACATGAATCCTGTCAAATAAGAAGCATGAGAAAAAGGTTAATACTTCTGTTGAGAATAGAATGTCGGTGTCGTTTCCTTTCGGAGTATTTAGACGTTTGATTGCAGCTGTTTTACCGTCTTTGAGCTGCCCACGGTAAACGCAGCTACTGCCTCCATGTCCTATAACGTTGTTGCTGGCGAACTTGTTGGTTGCTTGCTCTAATTCTGCGTATGAGAACTGAAAAATCATTCCGTGGATTGTTTCAGGTTTACTCAAGCAAAACAAAGAAGCATTCTGAAAGAAACATCCTGCAGAAACAACAAACAAACTTGAATTTTTCCTCTTTTGTTTCAAAGGCTGAAAGCAAACAACTTTCAAGGAACTAAGAGGGAAAATAATGGTCGACCTGCCACTGAGGAGCTGATGCTGATCTTCGGTTGTGAAACCGAACTTTTACGGGTTATTAAGTTGGCAGAGCTATGCCAGCTGGATTCTCTATCTGAAGAGACTGAAGGGCTTTGTCCAGAAATATTGCTCCTCCGACAAATGTAGCAAAACATAGAGGTAATGAATGCTACTGAAGTCAGTACAACGCATAAGACTAGTATAACCAGAACGAGTTTCCTCGATAAGTATTGCTTCTTTGGAAATTTGGTCTCGCCTAAAGGTCCTGGAAACAATCAAATATACAGAGTTATAGTTATGATATAATTGACTGAGCTTGCCATAGAATATGATGGATAGAGTAAAGTACCAGAAGAGCAGTTGCAAGCAGTGAAGCATGACGAATTGGAACCTTTAACAGCTATTATTGGAAATCCATTTTCCGGACACAAGCATACCCATTGGTCTCTACCTGCTACGTAATAGTGAGAGTCATAAAGTTAAGTTTCTCAAGAATCTTGAAAGTTTCTATTTGGTGCTGAGAAAACTAATTTCAGAAAGCCAACCTGGTCTGCAATTACATGATGAGGAACAGTTAGATTCCAAGATATCACTTTTATTGCCCGTAGAGAAGCACGTGCACGTCCAGTTGTTTGCGCCTAAAAACAGAAACTTTATCTATTTAATTGAAAGTCGCACAATTTTTATACATAAGTTGCTGAGTTATCTCTGAAAAAAATGGAAGGAGTATAAACTTAGATACTAAACCTCCATAACATAGTTGAATTGAGATAAGGCTCAAGAGAATCACAAGTGCGGTTTCCACTCTCATCTTCATTTATATTTGCTGCAACAGAAGAAATAGTTTAATATCTGAGTTTCTTTGATAGTATCTCTAAATATGTGTAGCCAACAATTCGGGCGAGTAGAGATTCATAAACATAAAGATTAGATGAAAACCTTCATGTCGGATTTATTCTTCTACTCAAAGTAAACTCAAATCCCAACTCAAAGTAAACTCAACCTGAAACAAAATCATGTTTAGATTAGAGAATGTTGATTAAGAACATATTACAAGGAGAGCTGAGTATTTATAGAAATTTACAGTAAATCTACAGTGGAATGTGAATGAAATGGTTTGGTGAACAGACATACAAAAGATTCTAACTCTGTTGCACCCACTTAGAAACAAAGTTCCAAAAATAAACAACCAACACATTCCTTGACCTGGTCAAAGAACAATCAAGAAACTCCAATTCTCAATGTCCCAGAGCTTAGAAGAGGGTACAAGTAACCCCAATCAATAAAAGTAGTAATCTCATACCAATATACGGTCACATCAGTCATTTAAGACCCACTGCCACTCATCTAAATACGGATACTTTCTATGTTTTTAGATAAAGACACAACAACAAGAGAACCGACACTAATTCGCCGACTAGTTCTAACAAGAGACTCATCAAATTTGCTAACTAAACAAGAGAGCCAAAACGGGGTTAGATATACATTACTCTACAAAAGTGATGAAGATGGAGTGAGAAGAAGCTCCTTTAGTGAGTTTATAGTGTCAAGAAAAGGAAGTTGCAGACAATGGGTATATATGCAAAAAAGAAGGAAAGCAATGAAGCATCTTAAAGGATGATGATAATGAAATTAGTAAAATATTCATTATATTATAATGTGATTAAAAGGAATGATTGATTTAGCATTAGTCAAAAATGGGGAAACACGAAATACAAATAATTAAATGGAATGAAAACGGACCAACCACCTTTAGAAAGAAACAGAATTGCAAATCTGAGAGTGACCCTTCAACCATTGTAGTATCAAAGACACAAGAATCATTCAACCCATTTTATATCAAAAGAACACACCTTTTTAACTTTTTAACTGTTTACTAATAGTAAGGCTCTTCATATTGCTGTAATAAAAAATTTCTTAATAACTTTCCCAAAGAGTTCACAACTGTTAAGCTTATATTTCTAACAAGAACTTAAAGAACCGTATGCTAATATGTAACTAAGCTCCAATGGACTAGACCACTGCTTGTTTCAGGGCTTTGATGACTAACCAAATAAAGAGATATTGCCAAAAAGAGATGAAGGAGAAAGGGCGTTGCTTTTACGGAAAAGCAAAAAACGTAGGTCGAAGGAAAGTTGTCGGGACCCACGATTTCCGGTGTCGGTTGTCGGCTATTGGTAACCGGTCCTTAAACCGGTTTACGATGTGGGACCCGTTTCCACCATTGACAAAACATAAACTCAAAGAGTCAGAACCTTTGAAATGAAGAATCGTTGACGTGAGAGATTATTATCTTTGGTGTAGCTGCAGAAACGATGATTCAGAGCTGGCACTAGTACAGTAAGATGAAAACGCAAACGCGGAAAATGAAGCAAGTGGCGTTAGCTTCTGAGCTTTCCGAGCGTAAAGATAAAAGCTTTTCTTCGAAGAGAGTGAAGGAGAGAAGGTGTAATCCTTTTCCCGTTGGTCAGAAATCCAAAAAGAGAGAATTGAGAAAAATATAAAAACAGAGGTGTCCACGTGACAGCGTTTGCGTTTGCGTTTGTGGTTGAGGTGAGGCTGATCACTGAACTGACATATAGAGATCGAGGGGTTTCTTAAAAAAATCAGTTCATTTATGAGATTCGGGGGATGTCACGTGCCACGTGGTGTTAAAATTGATATCAAATTTTCATTGGAATTCGTTTCCATAAATAGTTAAAGAATGTAGCAGATAGTGTCCATAATGCTACAAGATCCTAGATGAACTGTGGTCTGACCATATCTATTTTATGATTCTTTCGATCTTTCCCTTTTTTTTTTTTTTATCAATTTTAAGAAATGGTTTGGTTTGGTTCGGTTTTGGATTTGGATTCTTTCCTTTGGTTTTTATTTCTTCATTTCTGCCAAAGCACATAGATGTTCCCAATACTTAACCAAAATGGACCATTCCTTTTTTCAAAATGATCCTTCGTTCTGTTTTACTTTTAAGGGCTTTAATACCTATATATACCCTTAAGAGAATCTACAAAAACTGTATATAATATATACTCCAATAATTTGTGTTACTTTTCGTCATCTGAAAGATAGACCAAACCATCCTTTGAGTTCCCTTGTTGCTGTTGCTGTTGCTGTTGTCCTTGAACCAACCTTGTTGGGTGTGTTGTTGTTGCTTGATGCGGTTGCTGTTGTCCTTGAACCGACCTTGTTGGCTGTGTTGTTGTTGCAAGTTGCGGTTGCTGTTGTCCATGAACCGACCTTGTTGGGCATGTTGAGGTTGTTGCATGTTGCGGTTGTTGCTGTCCTTGAACCGACCTTGTTGGGTGTGTTGTTGCATGTTGCGGCTGCTGTTTTCCTTGAACCGACCTTATTGGGTGTGTTGTTGTTGCTTGTTGCGGTTGCTGTTGTCCTTGAACCGACCTTGTTGGCTGTGTTGTTGTTGCAAGTTGTGGTTGTTGTTGTCCATGAACCGACCTTGTTGGCTGTGTTGTTATCGCATGTTGCGGTTGATCTTGAACTAACCTTGTTGGGTGTGTTGTTGTTGCAGCAGCAGAGATGGGAGCAGCAGATGGTCGAAATTGCTTTAAATGAGGCGCCGGGGCCCGCATTCTACCATGTACAGGTGGTGAAGAAGCTGCTGTTGAAGAAGATCCAGTCAGGTTGGAGATTACAGGCGGCGGTCTTGGCCGAGGCGTGTCAGTGCGCGGTGAATGCATAGCTAGAGCTTCTGGTGTGAATGAGGTTCGACGAGGGGCGGTTGAAGTAACGGGCTGAGATATCGGGCTTTGTTGAGTCGTGGTGTGGGGCGGGAAGCGCGCAAGATGACGTAAACGGTTTGGGGTTGGAGTTTCCACTGCTGTGACTGGAGGTGGAGGAGGAGCGGTTGAGTTCATATGCGTGTGTGATTGTAGCGCTGGTTGCTGAGACATCGGTCTTGGTTGAAACGTGTGGCGGTGCGAGAAGCGGGCAAGAGGAACTAGCGGAGTTGTGACTGGAGGTTCTGCTGCTGTGACTGAAGGTCGAGGAGGAGCGGTTGATGTCACATGTGTGTTTGCTTGTACTGCTGGTTGCTGAGATAATGGTCTTGGTAGAGATGTGGTGCAGCGAGGGAAATGCGAACGAGAATCTGACGAATGTGAGACTGGAGCTTCCACTGCCGTGACTGAAGACCGAGGAGGAGCGGTCGAACTCACATGCGTACTTGATGGTACTGCTGATTGCTGAGACATCGTTGTTGGTTGAGTCGTGGTGCAGCTTGGAGAATGAGATAGAGGACCTGACGGATTTGGGATTGGAGCTTCTGCTACTGTGACTAAGGTTTGAGGAGGAGCGGTTGAATTCATATGCGTGTTTGCTTGTACTGCTTGCTGATACATCGTTGCTGGTTGAGTCGTAGTGCAGCTTGGGAAGCGAGAAAGAGGAGCTGGCGGATTTAGGACTGGAGCTTCGGCTGCTGTGACTGAAGGCCGGGAAGGAGCAGTTGAGCTCATATGCGTGCTTGCTTGTACTGCTGCTTGCTGAGACATCGGTCTTGGTTGAGGAGGATCTGACGGATTCAGAATTTGAGATTCTGTTGTTGTAACTGAGGATCCAGGAGCAGTTGAATTCACATGTGTACTTGTTTGTACTGCTTGCTGCTGCTGAAGTACTTGTTGAGAGATCGCTAAAAGAAGGGAAAGAGAAAAGAGCCGTTTAGATCAATTTGCTTTATATCCAAATTCTCTTTACTCACAACACTTTTCACCTTGTTACCTCTTATAATTGCAAGATCACTGGAATCCTTCCTTTCTGAACATTTGGACATGAAAGCGTTCGCCAGGAGACTGCTCGTTTCAACAAAATGCCTATTAACATCTTCCTCTATCGCTTTGGCGTTTTGTGCAGCATCTAACTGTCTGAATTCCCTCTCATAGTCGCTCCGTGCTTCAGCCATCTTCCTCTCGAGTTCAGCCATCAGTTCTGATGTCTGCTTAGGCACAATGAGACAACGAGCAGAGAAGATAGAAAACCGAATAAATATAGATTTGCCGAGAGTTAGGAGAAACTAACCGTTTCTTCAAAGCTCCTCTTTAAGCACTCTTTTTCTATGCGCAGCTTCTCCAGTTCGTAGTCATATGGGTCATTGAACAAATGCCTCGGAGGATTCTGTCCCATAGGATTGTTAGGAGGTTGAACACCACCTTCATGAACAATATTCGAATGGTTAACTAAACAAGTGCAACAAAGTCCAAACATTCTAGTAAACACCAACTATATCTAAAGCATTACGATCACTATCTCTATAGGCAGATTCTGACCTGAAGAAACTGCTCTCATGGTCAACTGCTCTGACGAAGATGGCAAAGAAAATGTACCTTGAGCGCCCTGTAGAATAAATATGAGACCTGACCAGAACGCCACAACAACAAGAAACATGTCTTTTAAAAGAGGCAGCAAGTAACCTGATCTGATCTAGCAGAACCTTGAATCTCTAATGCAGAGGCAAGGTCTGAGAAGGGAAACGCAAACTCTTCAGGAATCTCTTGGTCCAACATGGAATCAACATTAAGACTTAATATCGCTGGAATCCTTAAAGAAACATCTTCATCAGGAACCGGTGGCATCTCTTGTATGGTCACCGAAGTATATGCAACGGACTCATTCTCTTCAAGACGATGCGTTGAAGCCATTAGTTACAAAGCAATCTGGTTTGAGTATTACTTAGTGTTTTTGGCAAACAATCTGTGAGTTGACGCTGGAACCAAGGGATCCATTTGCTTTCACCAATTGAGATGCTTTCAAACAAAAAAGAAGACTAATTTCAATAAAGTAAAACACTTAGAAGAAAGAACCAAACAGTAATGTCCAAGATTCATCATTGTTCCTCTACAGAGCAAAGTAAAATACAAGTAAAAGAGAGTCAAATTACCTGCAAAGTGATGAACTTTTACAATCGAAACCTCTTGTAGTAGCTTTCCCCAACGTTCTTTAATGCTAGATTCTGAAAGAAAAAGGAACATTATGTAACTTAAAAGCTCCAGTGATTCGTCTACAAGACTGTTTGATCAAGAAATCTAGGGTTTTTGTAAACCCAAACTACCCAAACAAACGAGACTGAAGAAAGGGTTTTGCTTTTGAGGAAATCAAACTGTTACAAAGGGACCCACAATCTCCTTTGTTGTTGGTCTTCGATGTGGTACCACCATTGTCGGAACAAAAGGAGAAAAAAAAAAGCTTAATATTTTTAGAATGAACGAAATCATGTCTGCAAAACACAGAGAATCCGTATTTAACAAAAATAGAAAGCCAGAAAACTGAACCTTAAACTGACGAATCGTTCGCGGGAGAGAAATAAACTGAAGTGAGTCTGTCGATTGAGTGAGAAACCTTAAACGTAAAGCAAGAAGCTTTGCAGAAGAAGAGTGATAAAAATCAAGTTTTTATATTTGGGCCCTAAGGGAAATTTAAAAAGCCTGCGGTTTTTGTTAAATTGAGTTATCGGTTTATTCCGGTTAGTAAATTCCACCGAATCAGAAATTACGCTTCGGTTCAATTTGGATTCATTTTAATTTACTGTCGAATTGAACCGGATCTTTAGGATTTTTCGTTCAAATTCGGGTAAATTCAGGTTAAAAAGTTAGATTTTCGGTTCGTATAGAGAAACCCGGTTTCGTTTACAGTGCTTGTGTTCTTGTGTTCTTGTGTTCTTGTTGGGTCGTGATTGCAAATTTGTTTGCAGCTCTTCTCCATCTCAAGAACCAATGCCTGTCAAATGGTACTTTTGTCTGATGATTTTCAGTAAAGAAACATTCATTCATTACACATTAATTATTGTTAAACTCTCTCTCTCCCTTGTCGTGTTTGGTTTTTGTGCTGTTAGGGTTTTGTATTGGCAACCAAATCAAGGATCAACAGTGAGTAGCCAAATCCTAAACGAAGCAACACAGTGTGTAGAGAGCATAAACGGAGTCAAAGAAGGAAGATGGAAAGCGACTCTCAACTATTACAAACCAATGTTACGAGACCAAGCGAACCAACCCGAGTTCCCTCGTGATTTTCTTGGGATTTCGTTAGCTGATCAGCCGAGCAAGTACTACTTCATCATCAGGTCGCAAAGGATTGTTCTTGAAGCGGATTCTTCTATTCAGTTGATCATGGAGAAGCTTCAGTCTTACAAATCAAAAGTCGCTCTTTTCTTTGAAGGGTTTCAGTATCAACTCGGTGATTTTCGATTGAGAGTTGGTAAAGTTGTTCCTACTCATTCTGAGAATGTTAGAGGAATCGTTATGGAGGTATGAAAAGCTAAAGTCTGCCTTTTTATTCTATCTTAGTGATGAATGATGATGATGATCCTTGAATGCTGTTTTACAGAAGTTGAGATAGATGAGTTGAATAACAATTTTGATGCTTTTAGGTGATGAAAAAGATGATGAACATTGAACGATGTTAATGCAATTAGAAGATGAGATCCTTGTTTTTATGCAGATTGTCTTTGTTGGTGCCTTAGAGGTTGTGGGTTGTGTAAGTAAAAGCTGTGTGTGTGTGTCGAATTGTCTTGTTAACGGGGTTTCTTGCAAACTTACTGAAAAAGTGTATATGGATTTATTCCCTTTTGGTGATTATTCTTCAACTTAGTGATGAATGATGATGATCCTTGAATGCTATTTTAGAGAAGTTGAGATGGATGAATCGAATAACAATGTCGATGAAAGATTCGTGCTTTTTCATCCAAATTATCTTGTTAATAGCGCTTTCGTTCAATCTTAATGCAAAAGAGTGTATGGAGCTATGCCCTTTTGCTTGATGATCTTAACGTTAAGATAGATGTACATGGTGATGCAAATAGAAAATGAGATCCTTTATTCTAATCCAGATTGTCTTCTTTGCTGTAATCTCAATGTAGTGCCTTAGAGGTTGTGGGTTGTAAGTAAAAGGTGTGTGTGTGTATGTTGTCAAATTGTCTTGTTAACAGAGTTTCTTGCAATCTTAATGCAAAAGGGTACATGGAGTTATTCTCTTTTGGTGATGATTCTTGATGCTATTTACAATGTGACAATAGGTGATGAACTTTTGAACAATGTTGATGCATCTAGATGAAAGCCAGATATGTCTTGTTTTTTTGTAATCTGAAAACGGGTGTATGAAGTAGAAGATGATGCGTTTGGAAATTGCAATCGTTTTCTAACAGATTGTCCTGTCTCGTAATCTCAAGTTTAATATTGTAATTCAGTACCGAAAGGGTATGAAGCTAATCGCCGTTGGTGATGATTTCTTGAACACTGTTTATGCATTTAGAAGATGAAATTCAGATTTGTCTTGTTTCTTCTAATCTCGATTTGGAGGCTGTGGGGTGTAAATCTTAAGCCTATGTGTGTTTTCAGGTGGAGTATCTTCCTATATCATCCATGGAGAAGGCGAGAAAAGTGATGGAGGAGTTTTTGGAGATATGGCATGAAGCACTGTCTAAAAGATCTTTGCCGGGAAAGTTTGTGAACATAGAGCTTAACTTTGCAGAGTTTGGACTTGCGGACACTTACACTCCACAGCACACTGCTGTTCGATACGCTCTCGTCATGGCCCACATGATTGCAACGGTTCAGGCTGTCAGAGGCTAAACTAAAACACAACATCCCATTGAGTTTTCTCTTTAGGTGATATTATGAGTTTTGTAATGTTAGTGATTTTATTGTTCAATTTTATAAATAAGATGCATTCAGAATATTTATGTTTCGAAGAGTTAGAGAAGACAGAGTTGCAAAACTCCAGAAAAGGTGAGATGGGAGCAGATTGTGAAAGTCTCAATTGGTTTCTTCAGATATTTTAGTTCTCTGTTTTCTGCCTTTATTTATAGTTGATTAAGTCTCTCGCAACGGTTTGATTCGTTTTATGAATGTCTCAAGAACTCATTCGCATATTGCTGATTTAAAAGTTAAAACAAATTCATATTATATGATCTTAAAAACGAAAGGACAATATATAAAAAAGAAAACAAAGTGAAGTTGAAATTGCAATAACAATACTGTAGAAAGAGACTTGGTTTGTTTTCTCTAACTCCACAATTTAGAACAATCGGTGGGTTTAAAAGAAACCAGTTGTGAGGAAGAATCATAACCAACCAAGAAATTGTTCTGTGCTCTGTTACCAAAGATAGCAGGTTCAACACCTGCTGACATCTGACCACACATAATCAGCAGACAAAAGGCTCCTCCAATATCCACATACGTATTGTACTTATCCAAAACAAGATCGGCACCGCCAGAGAAATGCATTGTGATCACAGGGAAGATATCTATGGTCTGGGACTTGTAGCAAAGCACGTCATTCTTGTAAACTACTCGATCCGCTGTCACAGCGTTTTCCACTGCGTGCTTCACTAGGTTGCAGTAGCTTTCGGGCAAGTAGGTGAAAGTGGTACCAGAGTCTATGACCATGTTCCCATCTAAGGCGTGAAACGTTGTCCCCAAAGTCTCAATGCGGCTATTTCCAACGCTGACCGCGTCTAGGTTTAGGTAATAGTAACCTTCCGTCTCCGTCTTCATAAACATAGTGGTTGAAACAGTCCCATCTCCTGCGACAATACCGTTACTTCCAAAATTTATCTTACTAGTTCCGTGACCGGAGAAGCAGTAAGAGAAAAGACCTAGGAAGTCTTCACCCATCTGAGAGATGAGCGATAAAGATGTCCAACTTAGACCAACGATTCCGGAACTGGTTGTGAGAAGCGTTGTACTGTTGTGGGAACATCCAATAGTGGTGTCAGGCATTACAAAGGGTTGGCCTGAAGTGGATTGGATCGTGACAGTCTCGGTCACAAGTGCTCCTTTCGTATAGGTTTGGTCTGCATAGTTCATCTCATAAGGACAAGAGTGATCATGGGTTTTGCATGTTTTCTCTTTGTAGGTCGACGATTTCGAAGGGTCGAATATTGGATTGGGTTGGTGGTAGCAGTTTAGACAAGGTAAACATTGTGTCCATATGAGTGTGCTTCCTGTGTCTATCAGAGCTTCGATCTCGACAGGAGGAGTACCGATCTGTAGTTTCATAAGATACGCGGAGTCATCAAAGATGGTGTCTGCGTAAGGAGATGATCCGGACTGATCATCGGTAGTAGATAGCAGAGAAGAAGTCGCATTAGAGCGACGACGGTGGACTAAGTCGATGGTGAAGCCCCCGGGAGGTGATGAAGCAGTGGTGGTAATAAAGAGAAAAGATGTAATGATTTGGAGAAAGAGAACGATCATTGTGTTTGCCTGAGACATGATGATCGAATAATGTTTTGGTTTTGAGACACAATGCTACGTCTTCTTCATTCATCTAATTATATGCACACATACTTCACATTTTGTCGTAATTGTTAAGTTTCCTGATTTGGCAACTTCGTCCAATATGGTATATATATCTGTGAAGCGGTCTGCAACAAGTTGAAATTTAAATTACTAAACTATCTTTAATTGTTAAATTCAATTACTCAACAAAGCGACGGTGAGTTATTTCCTGTTTCCACATTCACAAAAACATTTTTTATTTAAATAATAAAAAATATAATAAATATATATTCACGACAAATTCTATTTGATTTGGATAAAATATTTTTATTAACATAAAAAGAAAATAATATTTATAAAAAAGAAAGATAAAATTATATATATTTATCGAATTAAATAAAAAAATAAAATCAAAATTCGTATAATAAAAAAAATATTATGTGATATCGATAATTATAATAAACCCCCCTTAATGAAATACAACACGATTATAAGTTATTTTGTCTTTTTGCATTTACAAAAAAAAAAATTTT
>KE155779.1:100994-111650 GCA_000411075.1 Sisymbrium irio
TGAAGAATTGAAATGTAACACCAATGCTTTTGCTTTTTTCTCTTACATTTATGTTTAATTGCCTTCGCTTTTTTTCTGTAAATCAGTGTTTTATTTATATAAAAATCAGACTATATATGGTTAGAGATCTATATATCACTAACTCATACGACATCGTTTATGTCTTCATCTAGGTTATTTTTTTATATATAAAAGTCTAGATTCTTGAGATTTCTCAAAAGGTCAGCCGCAACAAAAAAGAAAAACAAAAAGACCAAGCTATATCCTGTGAGAAATCATGAAATTTTGATCACGTGAAATAGCATATCTCAAATCCAATTGATCATTTGATGAAGGTATGTTGGTTTACTAGATTTTTTATAATTATATTAGATTTATTAACTTGACTGAAAACATTGATTATTTTCCATGAGAATGTTACATATATAAGATTTAAATCGCATGAAAGAATACTTTGAATTCAATTATATAGAATAAAAATACAATTAGTAAACAATAGCTTAATTAGTATTTGATCTAGTTCCAGTTTTAAAATATTCATATAATTTTTTCAATCGTAAACAGTGGTTTTCTTTGATAATCTTTATATATATGTAAAACTGAAGACTCCAGATCTAATATGAAAATGATTTTCAATCAAATGTTCTTGTTTAAATGTTATATTTGCTTAAATCAATGATTAATTGATATATAAAATTAAAAAAATTCAGAGTAAATAAATAAGTTTGTTAAAATATCATGTGAAAATAGCAAACAATATGAAAGAGACAAAATATTTTGGATTGACAACTTATTAATTTTTTTTATTAAAATATGTTTTAAACACTATTTAGTGGTAGTCTTAATATGAGTGAACAAACTTTTAAATATCTTAATAATTTTGCCTCTCCCCTATATACACATTGATAACGTTATCCTCTACATCGCCTTATTTTCCAATATTCTTCTCTCTACACCTCTTATACTTTGGCAGATTGTGCCACACCTAGTATTTAAATATCATATCTCCTGTTATACATAAGAGGATCCGCTCCAAAGAAGTAATCAAACATGAAGTAAGTATCTTCACCATCGTTTACTTGATCTATTTAAATTAGGCTGTTAACAGAGTAACGTTTTAAAAATATATTCTTGAAAGATAAAACATGTAGAATATAGTCCAAAAATTCCATATAAAACAAAAATATTGATTAAAATCAAGAGCTCTCACATTAAATATCCAAAACTTTAAAATTTTGTTTTTAAATTTATTCATTTAAATTTATTTTTTTAATTTGTTTTACTTTGATCTCATAATTGTAACTACAGTTCAGAGAAGGAAAAGAGAGGAAGGAAGAGGAAAAATGCTGAAGTCCATCCCACTATTGGTATACCTGATTTAAATGTAACACCTACAGAGTCAGCTTTGATTTTGCCTCAAGTTGAACCTACTCAGCGCATAAGATGGGGGACGGAAGAGGAGTCTCCTAATCGTTTCCCCAGAGGAATCATGGTTCTCGTCATGAAATTTTCCTCCCAAGTAACAGTACCTTCCAGGAATGAATTAGCATTGATGTTTTCTGCGTTTGGCCCTTTGGATCCTTCTGAGACACATGTTTCAGAAGAATCTAATGGTGCGCAGGTGGCCTTTGTAAGTAATGGTGATGCAATAGAAGCACTTAAAAGCTTGAATAAAGCTAACCCATTTGGTGAGACTTTAGTGAGTTTCAGGTTACAACCAAAAGTGATAAGCGCTCCAGGGACAGTCCCGCCGGTAATCTCGAACATGACTGGGGTTGAGTACCAAAACTGGATAAGAGACCAACGATTATGAACTCAATGAAGCAGAATCTGTTGAAGATGAATGAAATGTTGAAAAAATCTGGAGATCGAGTATCAAAAAAAACAAAGGGAAAATTGAAAATTGATATCGCAACTCTACTTGAAATGTTAGTTCTATGTCAAGATATTCTTCTTTTTTCTGAACGATCCCTAACATACATAACTGAGATCTTCTCAAGAATTTCTAATGTATTATGTCTTGTTACATTTGGACCATGTTCTATGAATTATGTTCTTGTGATTTCTTTCCAACTTTAGTTTCGAACAGTAATTTTATAGTAATATTAAGTAATGAAATACTAGCAATGTTTAAAAAAAATCTTCAATTTTTTTTTCATTATAGAATTTTTTTCTTTAAATCTCTATAGTTAATAACTTAATTGGATATTTTGAATAACATTTAAAAAGTAATATTGGTTCCATATCTTGATCTCTCTTTGGAATTAGATTACATGCCAAGAGATTAGAGAAAATGAGTCTGCTTTCAACTCAATCGAATCAAATCCATAGTGTTTTAGTAATTAGAGAGGTTGACCTATTGTTATGGCCTTGAATGATAAGGATTGCTGTTTTAGACTGCGGTGTTAGAGTGTAAAGATTTTAACTATAAAAATTATTGTTGTTAATTAAAGACTTTGATTAGTGTATTGATTTTAGTAACTTTGAGTTTTTTAAATTGATGAAAGTAAATATTATATTAGTCAGAAATGTTTTTCGAAAAATGAATTCTTCTTTGGTGGTTCTTGATTAATAATTCAAATTTGCCTATTTCCTTCCAATCTAGTTTGGTTTTCATTGTTGAAACAAAACGTTTCTAACATATTTGTATCAACAAACTAATATAAATCACATAGAAATATCCAATAGATGAATAAAAGGTAAGAAAAAAAATGAAATGTAGACTTCTCCTTAAACGAGGTTAGAAAACGGTTGGACCAAACTATTCATATACATCAGTTTTAATATCAATATTTTGTGTAATTTGTATATTAAATTAGTCGTAGGTATAAACAGCAACCCAAGAGAACCCGAACCAAACTCACCAGTAAAACATGGTTTAATTCAGATTCTGTTCTTCCAGTCTAGTTGTTTTACAAAATTGATTTGGTTTTTGGTTGGGGCTTGTATCTAGCTGAAAACCATTGAGATCCCTAAATAATCCAAAAAACTTCACATATGTTCTAAAAATTTTACATAACAAAAATTTAAAGATAACCATTCAATTCCTGAAAACCAAAAAAATACTTTATGTTTTATCAATACATCAGGTAATCCAAATAAAAATTTGATCAGTACCGAACTACATTTTATTATTATTTTTTCATAGTTCTCATTCGAAATCACAGAACCAACTTGGATTCGAACTACTACATACCCACCTAAACTGATCCGGCTACATTGAATGACTTCAACCAAACTAACAAAACCTCCATGCCCAACACAAATGAGAAAACATCGTCTTACCAAAATCCCCCCTAAACAAACATTTTGTCGCAATTGATTAGCAAGTGATAATTATGACAACACTGATTATAAACTAGGTGACATAATCTGTGGGATTATTAGTTGGGATAACATTCCACTTTTTACCAGCTTGAAATTATTGGTATGATCCATCTTCTATTTAGCAAAAGAGAGAGCAATCATTTCTTTGAAATGATACACAATTTACAAAGTCTAGTTTTTTTATTGGTTGTATGACTTACAAACCCAATCTACAGCTCTTAAATAATATGCAGTTTCAGGAGCTGTAGGATAAATGACCCAACTGTAATCCCGATCCAGAGTCCTCTTCTTCCCATTTCAAACCTAAAGGCTAATATTATAGTATTCCACAGAGATAATATGCTGCTAGGTTCACATATGTCCTGACCCTCTAGTACAATTGAGATTTTTTATAGTATTTCTCCTTCAAACTGACTCAGGTTATTTATTGGTCAATATATTTTTGTCGTTGATATTCATTTCCAAATTGGTTTCTGACTCTTTTCCATGGTCCAATGAATCAGGTTACATGTTGACCAATGTATTTTTGTCGTGGATATGTATTTCATAAATATGATCATGGAAAAGACAAAAAGAATGCCAATTATGGAGTTTGTGTCAAAGGTACAACATCTTCTGGCTCAAGTGAAGAACATGATTTTTATGGATCATTTATAGAGATTTATGATCTTCATTACTCTGGATTAGTTAATTTCAAAGTTGTGGTCTTCAAATGTGATTGGTATGATCCAACAATTGGGAAATGTACAAGACGAAACAAGTCAGGGATTGTGGATATCAATGTTAAAGGGCATTATGAAAAATATGATCCTTTTATTTAAGCTTCACAAGCAGATCAAATATGTTATGTTTCTTATGCACGGATGACTCAACCGAAAAAGATCAACACTAGAAAGCAGCAATTATGATACAACCGAGGGGGAAAGTATTGGTTGACCAAAATTTGGATTTCACTGCAATGCAACATAAAAATGATGTTTCTATTGTTCAAGTTATTTTATTGCATATGGATAACCAAGCAGAAGATCTTGACGATCCAGAAGTAGTAGAAGAATTTGGATCAGATGCTGAGGATGAAAATTCTGGTATTGAGTTCGCTAGTGAAGATTCTGAATAATATTTATTTTACAATTTATTATGCTATTTGCACTCTTTTGGAATGATCAACTATTTTTTGGGTTTTTTTTCTAAAATCGAATCTATTTATGATTTAGTTTATCAATTTATGTTTGAGTTTTTTTTGTTATAAAGTGGTAACAACTGTGTCATAGTCTACGACCAAATATAAAGGTCACTAAAGTAGTGACTAATTGTGACAACATACTTACATAATATTTGTAACTGTTTATGACTTAAGTTTAGTTGCAAAATTGTATAATTTAGCTACTAAATTTAGTAGCAATTCTATAACAATATTTCTTACTATATATTTTGTGAAATTTACGTCACAAAATTATGATGAGATTGTGACACTTTATGACTAAAAAAAATTATCACAGTTTAGTATTTAAATCGTTTTAATAATATGACAAAAAAATTATTCACAATTTTTTAAAAAAATTATTAACTATTTTTGTAGTTGTACATATCTATACCCTGCAATAAACAACTAATGTTATCTCTTCATGACCAATTTTTTTAAATAACTATTGATTAAAGCCACTTGAAAACCACCCTTTACAACTCCAAAATGGAGACCAGGAGGAAAAAGATGAAACTGAGATTTCAAACAAAAATGGCGTTTTTGAAAAAATAAGTGATCACGTCTTTTTTTTACCCAATAGTTATGAAAATACCCAATAAGAGTATATTTTAATAAGATATTTTAGAGATATGACTATTTTAAAAATGATTTTTAAAATATGTTGATTATTATTTTATTAATTAAAATTATTAATTTAGATAAATATTTAAATAAATAATTTAGTCCTTTCACTCCATAATACTGTAAGTATTTTTCAAAAAAAAAAAACGGTGTATTTTTCAAATTATAAACTTATAAAAGAGTAATTTTCCAAATTTCCTCATTTCACTATCTGTTAAATTTCATTTATTAGTATTTATTTATTTGTGATTTTAAATTTCAGTGTAAGAGTATTTGATGATTGTAGAAGGTTATCATAGGTTTTATTGGGTCAACGTTGTGATCTGTGGGCTCGGACTTTGCAAAGATATGTGTAGATATATACTGCATCTATATTGAAAATTATTTCTAAAAAATATATCATGAATGCTAAAAATTATAAAATACTTTCATGAAAAAGCTTTATACTCTGTCTTTATATAATAAAAATTGTGTTGTGAAAGCTCCTTTATTATGTGATTTAACTAAAAATTCATTAATGTTTCTATATCCCGAAGTTTGAATTTCAAATTTTAAAGAATGCGATTTATTATACAGATTAAAAGAAGATTAAAGGAAACAAATTTAAAGAAGATTTTCAGTGTGGTGCAAGTACAACCGTTATATATAGATTTTCATAAAACAGGTTTAGGTGGAATCGTTAAGCATGGATTTTCACAAGATGGTACAATTGTCAGTTTTAAGAGTTGTTAAAGTAATATTTCTCTTAATTTTTAATAGATAATAAATGAGTGTTAAAAAATATATTAAAAAACACAAAAGATACAAAAAAAATAATTAAATAAATAATAAATTAATAGAGGAACACTGAAAATCAGTTGTAAGATTAAATCTTTGCCATTTGACTAATTTGTGTGTACTAATCTCAGAGTATTTGCATAGAATTTAAATGAAAAAAGTTGTGATACGAACTATAGTAGAATATTTATATCATATCCCATAATGAATTTTCATAAATTGTGATACGAACTACATAACTAGTTTTAGTCATCATCTTTTTTTATAAACTAGTTCACATTCCATGTTTTGTGTCCTGTCTCTTCCATCCCCATCTACACTTGCATAAATCTATATTTTAAAACCTTCTTAGTATATAAAAACAAAGAAGAGCGTTACAAGTTTTGTGAACTGTAAGTTATAAAGTATCCATATATTTTTGTGTTTGTAATTGTAGGCGTGGGGGATATATTACTTCTAGTTTTACTCATCATCTTTTTTTCCCTTAAATCTCTTTTCGTAGGAGCCAATATTTATGTCTCCTAAACACTCCACTTTTGTGCGAGTACCAAAACAGAATGCGTATGTAACCATTAGAGAAAATTGTGTAAATGAGTCACATATAATTTGATTTTATTATATTATTAATTTCTTTTCTTATATCTGATTTACTCTTTTGATATATTTAATAAATTACTATAAATAGTTTTAAAATTTTAAAAATTAGAAAAAATAAAATAATGATAAAGTTAATGTAAAACATATATGTATATTTTGTTAGTTGAAAAATATGGATATAAGTGAAAATCATTTTTTTCTACATTTTCCACAACTCAAATTCCACCGTTTTAGAATATATATTTTTCAAATTGGTTTAAGTCTACTTTAATTAAAATACAAACTCTACATATTCTGATAAATTTACGCATATGTTGACTATAATTTCTACTTATTACTCTATCTTCAATGATTTAAATGATTTGGTAGAATACACGTTCTAATATTGACTCTATATTCTACTATTTTCCGGAATATATTTTCTACTATAAGTACATATATCCACCTTTAATAAAATTCATCTTCCTTTTTTTTGGTCATCTAGAATTTCATTGATCATCATATAATACAAGGGTAGAATACAAAAGCCAGCAGAAAACAAGATTTCCCCATAAACTAAAGCCCAAACAAGGGAAACTAAAGCCCACACATGGGAATCGAAACATTAAGCACAAATTTACATAAAAATTTTAAATCTGCAACAAAGATGTAAGAACTATCCGAGCAAATTTTGGTAAAAACCTGATTTAAAAATCCAAATTAACCGGCAAAGAGGCAAGGTAACGATAAATGTTTAAAAAGACCAAACTAAACCAACATACCAAGTTCACAACCTACACATGAGGAGGGATTCAACACTGGTATGAGCATCTCACCACTACTCCAAGAACCGAAGTTGCAATATGCCTTGTCCACCATGTCCCAAACTCAGACGAACACCAGCTGAAATGAACCAAAACAGATAAGACAAACCTTATACTATGAGACACAGGGAGAAACCACCTCGGAAGCGAGCACCCCAGCAGTAACCGAGACAATAAACTAGTCAATAGAATCGACAAAACTGGGGATTAACCGGAACTGGAACCGCAATCTCCAGAAGAACAAATAGAGTTGTAGAAAGAACGAGAAGCCATCAGAAACTGCACCTAAACCCAATCACCACGACTCATGACTGGTCCGCAACCCACCTATCTGGCCCCAAACGCAACTCCGAACCCAACTCTCCTAACTTCAACTGAGAGAAGATACGCTCCGGATCCAAAAGAACTCCACATAACCATAGTTTCAAAGCTTATATTTGAGATAGAGGAAGACGGAGGCAAGAGACCTACTCCAGGCGAAAGCAGATCTAAGACCAACATCATTCTCAACCGAAGAGAAACGAAGACCAACGCCTGAGAGCCAGCGAGAAAGAAATCCTTAAGGCCCCAAGACAAGGAAAAGTGAAACTCCATCTCGACCTAATTCAAAACGACCAACTTGAGAACCTGCAAACCAACCAGACAAACAACAAAGGAACTTAGACTGCCCTCTCACAACGCCGGCGAAAAGCACCGGACGTTGGAGAGGCAAAGACTCAGATTTTACGCCAGCGGCTACGTTAAAACGAGAGAGAAGGGGGGGTCATAAAATACATCTTCCATTGTTATATTTTTGTCTGCGGGTTGTTAAATATATATTATGTGAGAATATCCTAAAATTTAGGAAATATGATTACAAAATATTCTCATATCTTTCGAAATAGTTTGTCAAAAAAAGAAATAGAAGTTGTCCCTACCCGTTTTCATAGTTTTCTTTTGACGTTTTTCTTCTCATTTTATTTTCTTTTAGGTTTTTTTTCCTCTTCTTGGTTACTATGATTTATGTAATTTGGAGTTTGTGGAAATCGTCCACTAATGGATGAAAATTTGATGTTGATGTGAAAAAGAGAGGTAACTTGTTCGCTTTGGAATCTAATGATACTTTTGAAGAGTTACAGATGATGGTTTCAGAGGAATTTGGAATCAAAGATAACAGTGTTGATCTCGAATTAAACTACTTACCTAACGAGTTGATCAACAATAACGAATTTCTCCCAACTGATTGTCAAGTCAGAAATTTTGTTGGCTATGCAAAGAATCAACTATCAACACAGTTGTGTATGATATGTAAAAACTTGTTCAAAATCAATTTAATGAACAAAATACTTTCTGAGAGTTCTTCCTTGCGTCAGGATCGAGAAGCCAAAAACACAATGAAAAGAGAAATTGGTGGGGAGAAAAAAAGCCAGAAGATTATAAATATAGTTTTTGTTCATTGTTTTGTATTTGGACGTTCATAAATAAACAAACATATGACCATTACTGTTGCGGAATATACTCTTGTTTCTAACACTAATTTCCAATTATTTAAATTCACTAGTAAGAACAACAACAGAGAAACAAACTCTCAAGAGGATTTTTTTCACATTCAAACGGGATTATCCAACCTATCGGTGCCCCGGTTAGTGCATAATTCGAGCTCCTATGCGGCTTGTGCTTCGATCTCTTCTCCCGTTTCTTGCTCCTGAGGAAAATGAATATAAATCCATATAGAGAGAGTCAATAGAATAAGCAAAAGAAAAATATAAAGTCGATAGACGAGTTAATAGCAGGAAGGTTAATTGTACTCGTCATGTGAAGAACTGTCCTAGATAAGATTTTAGCTTCCGGTTGATATGCGTCATGTCCTTTTCACATGCGTACTTGTAGTTCTTTACCTGCAAAGAGAGGGAGAGCATATAGCAAAATTGCCTTTTAAAAAGAAATGAAAGTTATATGAAAATATTCGAAAAGCGTTGGCTCAACCAAAGACTCAATGTCATCGAGTAATTTAGTGAGCTCTAAAGTCGTGTGCTCAAAGTTCGGTTGAGAAACAATGTTCTCTCGGTACCTTCACTATGCAGTTTAGTTGAAACATTTACCCAGAAAAAGCTTTCATATAAAGAAAACAGAGGCTAAGAGTTTAAGTAATGGGGAATCGAATTGTATGATGACCATATGATGGCAAAAAGGGGAATAACCTATCAAATTCAACCACTCCAAGAATCTCATTTGCAATACGCAAAGCAGCCAATGCCAACTGAGAAACAATACAGCGATTTTTTCATACTTTTTCTGTTAGATATAAGCAAAAGAAACAAACAATTCTGAAAGAGGGAACACGCGCGGTGCGTCTATTTCGATAAAGATAAACGCAAATGGACGTTAATGCAGTCTTCACCTATATATCCGTAAAAGAGATCACAAAGTCAGGAGAAAATCAGGGGAAGCATGTCCATGTCATCAAAACCTGGTTCCCAATTCAAGATCAAAACAAGTAAAGATCAGTTTTTCATGTTATCGAACAAGAAATATTGTCCATCACATTTTTTCTCAATCAGGGGGGAAACAGCATCTACTAACATGAAAGATGCATCTCCTATACTATTTCTTAGCAATCGAAAACACAGTTAACTAGCTTCGGTTTACAAAACCGTTTCGGTATTATTCGAGCACATGAAACAAACAATCCTTGTGAAACTTCGATTGAAAACTCTGCAACCTTAACAGTTAAGCATAAAGAAGCACCGAGTAAAGAAGATAAAATAACAGTCTTCGTCCTGGACTTGTATGTGAAGCAAGAGAAGCTTGAAGCTGGAGATATTGGAACAAAGATAAGTGCGTGAAAAAAAATCCTATATAATTATTTTTATTATAAACTTTTTTTATTAATTAGTTTATTAGAATATTAAAATCAATTTTAATAATCAAAGTTGGTGTAAGGATCTAGAACTGCAGGTCTAGGAAGGCCCGAAAAATAAAGGTGACAAAATCCTAATTTCTTATTTTAATAGTCTATCTCTTTTTCTTCTTATCACCAAAAACCTATAAAAAAAAAAGAATATGTGCAGAAATCAATCCGTCTAGAAGTAGTTTCGTGGAATTGTCTCAGCCCTCCTCTAGATCGGCCGTTTTAGCATCAGAATCCGTCGAAGGTAATTTCCAGAAATCGTTTTCAGATTGTTTCTTTTGTAATAGTTTAATATTTCGACCATAACTTTCTAACCGTGTGGAATTTCGTGAATCTAAGAGACCATCGGATTCAGGACGACGAGAAAAGTCCGACAGTACCAAAATCACCCCCAGCAGAGCTCCGACGCGCCCGCACGCGTTTTCAGAAGTCGGCGA
>KE155779.1:119859-130938 GCA_000411075.1 Sisymbrium irio
TTGAGTTATTAGTTATGTAAGTTCCGGTTCGTGGCACGCCATTTTCAGGTGAGGATGAGACGGGTGTTACAGTTAAATTATCATAAAACTTAATACTAATATGACAAAACTGAATTTAGTAATAGTATTGAGACATATTGTATTTTAATATGATCCAATTAGCCTAAGTTTTTTTTAGCAATTATTTAGAAGTACTGGTTTTTATGTGAAACCAAAGCGCAAGTAAAAGTATTTAAGTACAGAAACAACCAAAACAAGTACTATCACCAGTAAATAGCCAATATGCGCCTAAATATGAGTGGGACATGCTAACTATTACCATATTTTTACTTTGGTAGATGGTATGGTACATAAATTATTTTTAATTCCGATATGTTTAACTCTAATTTAACTATATCCTCTCATCCAACATAGGTATGTAACCGCTCAGTGGCTTACTAAGTAGAAAGATAAATTTTATAAATAGTAAATTAAGAATATAATAAATTATTTTTTTTACTAAAAAAATAAATTATTTTTTTTTACTAAAAAAATAAATTCTTGTTAGCAGAGTAGTCCAGTTTTAAATATTTTCTTCATATGTATGAATCTAAAATGATTACTCATGGATGAGGACAAACAAGAACAATTCCTTAGGTGGATCCTCCTTTCAGGCAACGAAAGAGTAAAAACCACATGATTATAGTTCACTAAAAAATTATAAATCTAATATAACAAATACATTGGTTACAACTATGTTAACTCATGCGCCGATAGACCACCAATAGAGATGTCAGTTGGAAAAAAATCAGTCTACAAAACAAAAACCAACAAAAGAAAGGATACACGAACTAGCGCTAGAAGTTCTAACCGAAATCGAAGAACAAAACCGAAACTGAATCAAAAATAACGTATCTAAAATCAAATCAAATTTAAATGAAATATATATTGGTTCTTAAATTAAAAATCTACGGTTACGTAAATCGAATTAGAATTGAAACGAAAACCAAACGGTTATCCAAATATCTGAAATATGATTTATATACTAAAAAATATTAGTTATATTTAGATTTAAAATAACTAAATAATTAAAATTATTTGAATTTTTTTAGAATAACCGAATTATCCAAAATATCGTAATTTTTTTATCCAATATATCCAAAAATATCTGAAAATAACCGAAAATATCTAAAATTATTTGAATTATCCGATATTTTATCTGAATTATCTGATAATTTTACCTGCATTATCCAAAAAATATCAGAAGAACCGAACTGGTCTGAATTTTTTTTGGATATTATTCAGTTCTAATTTAATTATCCGAACCGAACCAATAATCGAACAAACAAACCGAACAGAAAACCCAAAAAAAAACCAAAATCCAACTAAAATTTAAATCCCCAAACAGTTTTTACATTTTTATATCAGAAATATCCAAAAACCCAAAAAATAAAAATCGAACCGTTAACACGAACGTCCAGAACTAACACGAAGCTATCAAGCAAACAGTTCTAACAACTTTGTAACAATTTGATTCCAACCGCCGAATCTTATATCCACCATTACATTTCCTACAAACATGAGTCCATAAAAAAAGATTCACCATCCAGTTTCATACAACTATAGACTGGCTACGATTGCATCTCGTGAAAAAGTAGCGAACGGTTTAACAAATAATTACTCTGAAAAAAATCAACTGTTGGAATAAAAACCCACCGCAAAGCTATCGGCAACATAAAGAAAGTCGAAGTTCAGATATAGAAAAACAATAAAGTGACAACTTCGAGGAGATATCCCAAATCCTGTTGTCTAATTTTACAGTTTAATAATCAAATTACCAAATAATGAATGATTATTATCCTATTACAGTTTAAATTGACTCTTGTTTAATTTGATAACTGCGCGATGAGTCGCCGACCAAAAAAAAACTGCGCGACTCGTCTATTCCAACTTCATTGTAACTTTGTAAGCGAATTGATACTTTCAGGTTCTTACTACCATCTTTTGGCCCCATTGGTTATTTGGTTTATAGAAGAGATTGAGAAGATTATTGACAACCAAAAACTACCAAAAAACTACAGTTGACAACAACAAAAAACTACCAAAAATTACATGTAAAATACATTATGATTATTTTTTTCTGAAATTTTAAGTTTGCAGTTACATACTGTAATATATTTAAAAAAAAAACGAAATACTTTCAATTTGGTAAAAAAATGTGTTAGTGTGAAAGAAAATTACGATATAATCGAAAGTATTATATCGATATGTAGAATTTACCTTTTGACTAAATTATTACACCACTGTCAAATTAAAAGATAACACAAGTGCCAATGTAAGAAGAAAAACAATAAAGATTTGTAAACTTATCTCAGGGTGTATAATTAGTCAATTAGAATAAGTGAACTAGTGTAAAATTTGCATGCTTAAGAAATAAGAACCCTTTTCCAGAAAAAGTTTTAGATTCTTTTTACACTTTTATTTTAACTAGAAGAAACCCCGTGTAATACACGGGATAAAAACAATTATATTTTTTTAAAAATAAAATTTATATTATTATGTTATTATTAGGTAAAAGATAAAATTGAATTATTTGATTTTAATTATATTTAATCGATTCAAAATAATCATTTTATTTCTGAACAAAAAATAGTCTAAAATGTTTCTCATTTCATATATAATAGATATATATATATATATTTTTTATTTATTTATTGTAAATTTTATCATTAGTTTCATGATAAATATATGATTAAGCAAATATCTTTTCAATTTTTTTTAAAGAATATACTAAGTATCTAAGTATAAATTTACTCAGTTTTTTAAAATATTTTATATATAAATCGAATTTAAAAAATTTCATCTAAATAATTGGTAAGAATATATGGTTAAAATTAGAATATTTAAATATTTTGATTTATATTTTTTTGTTATTGTTATTGTAAACAGTTATTATTTTCTTCTTTTTAAATAGAGAATTGACCAAATAATAACTGTAATTAGTGTTAAATAATGTTAATTTATGTTTGGATATAGAGATAAGGATTTTAAATAATGAAAAATTGAAAAATGTTGAGATAAAATGAGAATTTGACACCTAAGCAAAAAATTGTCCTGAATGTTTTTATTTTAATATATAATAGATATTTTTTGTATGCATGTTTATCAAAATTTTATTTAATGATTCATAAAATAATTTATCTATAATATTATTTATTCACATTTATTATTTGATTTAATAATTTTATATATATAGTTTTATTTTCCATTTTCATTTTAAATTATTTAGGAGAATAAGATCCATTAATTTAATTACACATTTTTATAATTATTAATTTTGGACTTTTCATGAGTGATATAAACACATATATCTTATATTTTAAATAAAAGTAATATACATTTTGTCATTTCGTTTTTTATTTATTATAGAAATTCAAAACTAAAAAAATACATGATCTTAAAAACTATTAACAACTAACAATTTGTTTATAATATTTTAAAATTTTATTTAATATATAATATTTGATTATTTAGCCAAATAAATAGGAGAGATAAAGATTTACTAAAGATTTAAATTTAATTTTTAAAAAAAATTTAATAGTGTTTGGTAATAGGGATAATAAATAAAAATAAATCAAAAATAAAAAAATTAAGGAAAAATAAGGAAGACCTCAGCAAAACATCCTCTAATTGTTTCTCTATTTAATATACAGTAGATGTGCTTTTAAATTTTCAAAAGTTAGTAGCAAAATAAAACATGTTTGTAGCCCATAAATTTTGTCCTGAAAGAGTCTAAGCGATCGTTGCAAGTTAGCACAACACCTGTTTACATGGGCCGACGGCCTAATAAAGTATTGATGCAAACCCAACAGAGTATTGAAACACAAAGTAGTTATTGCTTCCTGCTTTAGATGTGGTCCTTTAACCAAATTAGTTTCCTCTTATTAATCCTTTTTCCAATCAAATTTTATATTCCAGGGAACCAAAGTTCACATGCGTCTCTCTAACCAACTTATTAAAAATTTTAACCGAAATAAAGTTAATGAAAATTTTCACATAAGAAATTAGGACAATCGTGTAACAGCCGGCTTATTCATTATTATCAATTGTCATTTACTACCGCCATATCTGCATTTAGTCTGCCAACCCATAATTTTTCATGGTTTATAAAATTAGCGATCAAAATTGTATATATATATATACTTGGATTATATAATTCTCATCTTCTTGATATGAAGAACATTGATGGGTGGGGCTACATTTTAATTTAGGCTAGATAATTAGTTACGGTTAAATAGTTCGGACGAAACCCATTTAATGGATTCGTACTAATATTAAAGAAAAAGGTGGATTGATTTTAAAGTATGAGTGAGAGTTTAGGACCTACCATACTTGCTATAATCTTATGGCGTCATTATTTTCTAATTTATCACAAAATATCACAAGGAAAAAATTAAATAAGTATTACGAGGAATGTTAAAACCGTAGCAACAATTCTAAAATAGTTCCAAGTTCGCATTCAAGAAGTTTTTGTATAAACTAAAACTGTATTTATTCTGAGCATATACTATTTTGATTTCACTTTATTGATGATTGCTATAAAGCCTTTGAATTGGATATTACACTTTTTCTCAATCTTTAATTTCTTCCATTTTATGGAAATATCAAAAAGCCTTAAGAAAACATCATTTAATTCTACTACCTAGATAAAAAACCACTAATCAAATGTGAGTTGTGACAAACTACTTTGATATTGTTAACACATTTCCTTGAAAAGTCTTTAGTACCAATAAAGCTACTGAAGTCTGCTTACTCCTCGCAGTATTTGTTAACTAATGTGAACTTTTCAACTTCTTTTTTTTTTTTTGATCAAGAACTTTTCAACTTCTAACTTTAGATTTTTATCGTTGAACACTTCGTAAATCATGAAAGTCAACTTTCATTAATTGTGTCCGTACTGAACCAAAAAAAAAAACACAAAAATAAAACAAAAAACTATCATGTCGTTTGTAACTTCAATACATGCTTATTACGATAAGGCAACATAAATACATTACTTTTTCATACAATAGTTTTTCACGAAAAAACAAAAGAAAACACAATACTTAAAGCACCATTATCCCGGTCTAGTAGTTTGGAGGAAAAAAGATAAGTGAGTCCCACAAAAATTAGACAACAATTACTTCTTATGCCAATTTAAGCAACGTTGATTGTCTTTAATCGTGGATCTCATACATACGTAGTGGCCCACGATTGGTCACTATTTTTTAAAAAAAACTAAAAGAAAAAAGTAAAAAATAAGCAACTTCTTCAAATTTTTTTGAGTCTTTGGGTTAAAAATAAAGAAATATTTATTTTTAGCAATTAATAGTATTATAGCCATTTTTAATTAATTTAGAGAAAGAAAAAAAAATTTAGATTTTTTTATATCACGTTAGACAGTCCTAAAAGCCAAGATAAGAGATTTTTAAAAGAGAAATAGAAGGAAAACCATAAAGTTGGCTTTAAAGGCTGTTAAACTAAAAAAAGTCATTAAAGTATAATGGGATAAATTTTGACTGTTAAGGCTTTATGATTGGCTAAAGCCACAACAGCCTAATCCCCAATCGGNTTTGTAACTTCAATACATGCTTATTACGATAAGGCAACATAAATACATTACTTTTTCATACAATAGTTTTTCACGAAAAAACAAAAGAAAACACAATACTTAAAGCACCATTATCCCGGTCTAGTAGTTTGGAGGAAAAAAGATAAGTGAGTCCCACAAAAATTAGACAACAATTACTTCTTATGCCAATTTAAGCAACGTTGATTGTCTTTAATCGTGGATCTCATACATACGTAGTGGCCCACGATTGGTCACTATTTTTTAAAAAAAACTAAAAGAAAAAAGTAAAAAATAAGCAACTTCTTCAAATTTTTTTGAGTCTTTGGGTTAAAAATAAAGAAATATTTATTTTTAGCAATTAATAGTATTATAGCCATTTTTAATTAATTTAGAGAAAGAAAAAAAAATTTAGATTTTTTTATATCACGTTAGACAGTCCTAAAAGCCAAGATAAGAGATTTTTAAAAGAGAAATAGAAGGAAAACCATAAAGTTGGCTTTAAAGGCTGTTAAACTAAAAAAAGTCATTAAAGTATAATGGGATAAATTTTGACTGTTAAGGCTTTATGATTGGCTAAAGCCACAACAGCCTAATCCCCAATCGGAACCTTAGTCTCTAGGTATCAAACTGTGAGTTGCAACATAGAATGGTTTACACAAATAAGAACCGCTCGGATAACTACATTTTTCTATTCGGATTGTCGAGGATATTAATTAAGTTGATAAGTTTTATTTTCTACATATATTATCATTTTCTTTTGTTTAAAAAATTTAGAAAGCTGAGGCCGTTATGTATGTGCACACGTGTGTATCTAATACTGGCACCACCTTATGTACACACGAGAGTATAATCTAACAATAGAGGACTAGAAACATAATCGCAAATGTTGGTGGATACATTAAATTTAGCATGAAGTCTAAAGATTTCTTGGTCTATTGTGGGTTTAACTTTGAATGAACGTTGAAATATCCACGGGCGTCACCGCCCGACCCCAACGATATTTATTTCGTATTTATTTTTCAGATATATATATATATATATATATATATATATATGGTTGTAAAATTTAAAAGAAATAATGACAAAAATCAATGGTTTTGGAGGTGGATGACAAAAATGTTTTAAGATTGTAAATATGACAATAATGTTTCATTAGAGAGTGCAAAATATTATTATACCCTTCTTCTTTGTGTTCAAAGTTGAACAGCGAGGNGAAAGAGATTGTCATCGGAATCGACGCCCTTGGAAGATCTCAATCATCTTTAATGGACGGCTATTAGTTCCTGCTGACGATAAGTGATTCATTACTCTTTTGTACCGTAATTCTTCAAATTGTTCCATAGATGATTGCGATTTGTAGCCTTTTCTCTTCACATGATTATATTATGATTAAAATTTTATGAATGACGCTTAAAATTATGTTTCAGGAAGATTTTTAAATGTTTCAGGAAGGCCTTCCCGAATTAACCATTTAGGAAGGCTTTCTAAAACCTTTCCTGAATGTCTAACGCTTTTTTATTATACTATTTTTCGTAAGGCATTCTGTTATATTAAACCCATTGAAGGGCTGTTTATGAGCTATATGTCGCTTCATACATAAAACGGGCGTATTTGGCCAAGTTAATATCAATCCGAGCTATTCGGGAAAGTCTTCCGAAATTATAAGGAAAGCTTCTCTAAACATACAATTTTATAATGAAGTTTTGTTTTTGTACGCTAAGGTAATGGTATAATATTGAACTAATTTGGAATCATATTAACACGGTCCGGTTGCTCGTAATTGTGTTCAAATGCAAAACTCAACTACCAAAATCCATTTTGATGATACACAGAAAAAATACCTAAATGAAAGGCTTCCTTAAAAAACAAGAAATTAATAAATCAGCTTCTTCATATGGCCGTTTTGCAGGTATTCTTGTTATGTCCTCCTATGCTGCACCTGCTGCATTTGTGCGATTGTGATTTGGAACCTGGGACACCAAACTCCCCAACTGATCTTTTCCTTTTTGTAGGAGGTCTTCCACTGCTTCTTCTATTTGTTGGCGGAGGACATGAGTATTCCCCCACATGTTCAGGGAAATGACAGTTTGTCAAATCCCCACATGGGTGTATGCTTTCAGCATACGCTTTAGCCCATGTTTCTTGAACATCTTCTCCTCATATATAATACTAATTTCATGCCTAGTGGAGGATGGAGATAATCCATAATGGACTGGGGAGAGATCGGGAAGGGTATGGACTATGGAAGTTTGACCTTTATCAACTGATGGAGATGTGTTGCTGCTTTCCCCTGAGGCTGAAAAGTCTTTCCCACTTTGTTTCTGAAAAATAAGGAAGGATTAGTACATATCAAGGAAAGACATAGTGAATAGAATATTAAGGAAATATTATAAAACATTCAGGAAGGGGTTCCTGAATATACAACTTGAGAGTTGGGAACTTTAACTTGAACCGGTGGAAAGTCAGATGTGTTTTTGCCCCTGAGGCTGGAAACTCATTTGCAGCTTCTTTCTGGAAAAATGTGTAAGAATTAGTACATATAAAGGAAAGGCATAGCGAATATAATATTAAGGAAATATTATAAAACATTCAGAAAGGGGTTCCTGAATATACAACCTGAGAGTTGGGAACTTTAGCTTGAACCGGTGGAAAATCAGATGTGTTTTTGCCTTCCCCTGAGGCTGTAAACTTATTTGCAGCTCCTTTCTGTAAAAATGTGTAAGGATTAGTACATATTAAGGAACGGTATGTCGAATAAAATATTAAAGAAATAATATAAAACATTCAGGAAGGGGTTCCCGAATATACAACCTGAGAGTTGAGAACTTTAGCTTGAACTATTGTAATATTTTCACGAAGACATCTAAGCTTTTCAGAAAGGTATCTAAGCTTTTCAGGAAGGTATATAATCTATATTTTGTAAACTGTTGCAATATTTTCAGGAAGATATCTAAAATTTTAAGGAAGACATAAAAAAATTTCAGAAAGGTTTTTAACATTTTTCAGGAAGGTATTTAACATTTTCAGGAAGGTCTTCCTAAATACTCTGGCCTTCGTGTAATAACCTACAACCGAGATGTAACGAGTTTCACAAATGTTAAAACAACATATTCAACACAAATCCAAACACCATAAATGTTGAAATGTTTCCGAAATCCCATATTCAAAACAAATCGAAAACAAATCTATGTAAAAATTCAATTCATGACCCGAAACCAAGATTGAAAACAAATCGACCACAAATCTAGGTTTTTGGAATTAGGAATCTAACACAAACCTAGGTTTTGACGGTGACGGCTATTTCTGGGAACGATGATTCGAGACGATGAAGGACGGTGATTCGATGAGAGACGATGATGATTCGATGAGGGACGATGATTCAAGACGATGTGCAATGATTCAGCGACGGCGACAACGGTAGGTTCATGACAACGATGAGAGGTTCACGGCGACGATGAGATATTATGTTTGTTCATGGCGACGACGGCGAGAGGTTAGGTTTAGGAATAGAAAACGTGAAAGTGTAAAGAGATGGATAAAATGGAGATTAGGTAAAAGTTTAAATATATTTTTGTCATTTACTCATTCCAGAAAAATTTCCGGAAGCTGAACCCAATTCATTAACATTTTTGAGAATTTCCCTATGTAAATTCACTAAAAAAAATGGTTGAATTACATCATTTTAATTACATCATAAATAAATCATTTAATTACAAATGATACAAATATTAATAATTGAACAACATTTATAATAAACGGAAATTTAACTAAAAATGCTACATTCAAAACCAAATGTCACATCATACTTTCTTATCTGCTAATCGACCCATTATGCTTTTGAGTTTTGATTAATTCACATTTACCTCCTAAATTCGAATTATAAATTATTTTTGATTTTTTTTCAATATAATTATAAATAATATAATTGGTTTACTTTTAATGTTTATTTTTAATATAATATTAATTATCCATCCTAAATCAAACTCAAAATTGAGAATCCTAATCCCTAAATTATATTTTTCCGGCACCACCTCTTCCATCTCTCTCGCCGGCCGGTACATCGTGCTGCCTCCTCTCATCTTCCATCTCCTTTCCGATTGCATCTTCCATCTCCTTTCCGATTGCATCCGTCTGCATCCGCACATCCTCCATCTCGCCTCCTTCTGCCTCCATCACATCCTCCCTCTCGCCTCCGTCGCATACTCCCTCTCGGGTCCGTGTGACTCCGTCTGCATCCGTTTCTGCCTCCTTCCACCTCCGTCTTTCCCGCCGTCTGCCTTCTTCCGCCTCCGTCTTACCCCCTAAAAGTAAAATCGAAAACAATCAAACTGATGTGTCTGATTTTGTTTTGTTTTTTCTTTGTTGAAAATCGATTTTACCTTCCAAATAGCAATCTAATTGATTTTGTTTATTTTATGTTGTTCTTATAAAAATTGTTCCCAATGACTAGCGCAGAAGATAGATGTGATGAGAAGAAGCTAGAAGAAACCGCGAGGCTCTCTGTGATCTGGCTCGGTCTGTTTGTGCAGTTCAAGTAAACCCTTCTCTCCGCTCTCTATTTCTTTTCGTGTGTTTCTTTGATTTAGTTCTTTATGTATTTTGTTAGAAATGATGAGCACTCAGACTTGTTGAAACTGTGTATCCGTAGGAGAGTTTGATTCAAACACAGTCTTTTGTCTTAATACCTTTGGAAGCAGTAGGTACTTAGCAGAGCATGAAATGTTTTCTATCACTCATTTTTAGAGTATTATAATGTTGATTCAAACACATTATTATGTTAAGACTTTTTAGAAGCCGTTGGTACTGAGCATAGTATGAATTCTTTTCAACCATAGGTTTTATCCACTTATATTCATGACTTGCTCAATCTTTGTAGACTTTAATTGTCTTGAACCATATTGAAAATTGAAATTTGTTGGTGAAAAACTCTGCTACGAAAGTTTTGATTGCATTTGATCTGAATCTTGATTATAGCTTGATTTTGTTATTTTTAACTTGTTCTTATTGAATTTTTCTCGTTTATTTTATGAATTTGGCATGTTTATAGATGATCTTATATGAGTTGTAGTCTTGTAGGCCATATAGAACAAAAGAAAAAAGACGTGTCATTAGTGTGAAACTGCTGATACATTCTCTTTTACATATGTCATATATAAGTAGTATAGGTCTATCAGTCGCATGATTTAGGTGATTAATGTGTTGTTTGATGTACAGATGTTTAGATTTACATGGTTTATTACTCCCGGTTTCTTGACATTTAGGTTGATTTGTTTCTTATTTCAGGTATGGCATCAGAGTTTCCCAAACTTCTGTTACAACCACTAGATGTGCCTCAAGTAACAAAGATCAACAACAACTGTCGCATGTCCATTGTGGATAAATTGGCAAAGCATCTTCCAACGGAGCTGAAAGAGATCAAGAAAGATCCTGTCTTCGGTCCGATTCTGTCAATTCATGCAAACGGCCTCTCTTACTCCGCAAGGTTGATA
>KE155780.1:18755-48647 GCA_000411075.1 Sisymbrium irio
AAATCTAGTAACTATTAAATGTCCTTTCTATATACATACAGTTTTTTTTTTGGTTCAAAATATATACATACAGTTAATTCTTAAAATTAATAAAGTTTGATAAGTTAGTAAAATAATAGTTTTCAAAACATCTTATGCGTAAATATGGTCTTAATAATATTATAAATTACTACCTATATAAATTTATTTGTATATAGTTAAGGAAATACATTAAAATATAATTATGATATTATTTTTTATTTCAAATTAATATCTAATTATCATTTCATCTCTAATTTTACTTATTGTATCCAAAAATATTTCTATGTTTATAAGATTTTAAATTTGAATTCAAAACTTAAAATTTAAAACCAACAACTTTCAAATGTACTCTTGTATTATTTTAAACTATATTTTCATCTACCAACTATTGAAAATTTAGGGATAACCACTGAAAATGATGACTTTTTATCTACCTAAACAAGTTTTCATCGGACAACTATACGTCCAACTATTAAGGGTAACAACTCCTAAGGCAATTCGAATGCGAAATACTTCCAAAAATCATTTGGAAAAATAGTATATCACAAATCTTATATAATAAAGTAGGGTTCCTTCTTTTAGAGTTCTGAGTGCCACATGTCCATTTCTATTGGACTACATTCTTTTTTATTTTATTTTATTGGATCGCAAATCTGATTTTGATATAAGGTTTTATTTCTTTACCCTTATTTTTCATTTTATTGGATTACATTATTTTTCCATTTTATTGAGCTACAAATCTGATTTCTTATTGAATTATAATTTGGTGTGTTTGATAAAATTAATCTATCAGTATATATCTATATTGTAGTAATTCATTTGATAAGAAGCGAAAAATATTAGAAAATAAAGTACATTTTAAAAATATATATATATATATATTTAATATTATNATGATTAATCAATAAATTAAAAATAACTTATTGATTTCAATGTTAAATATTAAATAGGAAAAATTCATTTTTCATTCAAATTAAAATTTATTTAAAGAGAAAAAAATATATTTATTTAACATACTTTTATATATTTTAGAATTTAAGAGTGCAAGATTTTATTTTATTATTTGTAAACTCTTTTACTAAAATATAAAAATATATATGTATCTATAAAAATGAAATAAAATAAAATATTAAATTTGAAGTTGTATTAGTTAAAGTGAACGAAAAAGAGAAAAGTAAAAATATTCTTATAAATAAAATTTTATATATTAAATTATATAAAATTAAAATTCACGTAAAGCATAGACTATACCTAGTATTATATATAAATAAGATTTCTTTGGTCTGCCTTCCACTCAACGTCAATAGTAATCAACAACTACTTTATTTGAAAAACTATTAAAAATTATAAAAATAGTAACTAACTATGGTTTACTAAATACTCTCAACTACGGATAACAACAACAAACATGAGGAATTAACAAAAGAGAAATGGAGAATATCCCAAAAAATAAAAAATGGAGGAGAAGGTAAAATAATAAATTGGATGACGTTAAAAAAGGTATTGTAATTATTTTTAGCAATATGGAAGATATTAACAAAATTGCATACTTTCAACAAAAACTTCAGTAAAGAATGAACAAATATGAGAAAAAAGAAAAATATAAGTTATCATTCAGACTCCAACAATAGCATAAATTTATTAAAACAATGATAAATCTCATGTAAAACTGTACCTACTTTACAATATTTACATTTATCTAACTTTTATTTTAATATTCAAAACATATTTATATTTATATATATATTTTAAACCCTAGTTTATAATTCACTAAATTTCTTTTTTTTTTTATATTTTAAGTAAAATAAAATTATCAAAATATATTGAAAGTCAAAAATCCGGTTTCACGCATACGCGGGCTCATCTACTTACTATAAATAGAAAAGTATTATTCAATTATTATCATTAACTTTAGACTTATAACCTAATATTTAATCATTTATGAATCGATCTCTCTAAATTTAGTTGATGAACACCTGCTTGTAATTTGTCCATTCGAATCTCGTCATTTTTAATTTTATCTTATAAAGAATCTAAAACCCCTAAAAGATCTTATCCATTCGACTCGTATCAAAATAGAGTACAGTACATTCTTGTTAAACTTTATGCCATTTTTTCCTCGAAGATGCAAACAATGTGAGTTGTCTGAAACTTGTGTGGAGGATACTATCATCAACAAACTCTTTGTGGATTAGTTGGATTCGCCAGCATCTTATTCGGAAAGGGTCCTTCTGCTCAGTTAACGAGAATAGCACTCTTGGTTCATAGATGTGGAAGAAGCTGCTTAAATACAGAGCACTTGCAGAAACATTTATGAGGGTAGAAGTTCACAGTGGTTCCAGCACCTCTTTCTGGTTTGATATATGGACCCCATATGGAAGTTCACAGTGGTTCACAGTGCTTTAAAGCTCATTGATATTATTGGGACGAGAGGTTTTATAGACATGTGCATTGGTAAAAATGTGAAGGTAGAAACAGCTGTGAGATGCTACAGAATCGAGTCTCTGAATTTAATAGAAAATGAAATTGAAAAGCTCCGCAGTAAGGGCCTTTCTCAGAAAGAAGACGTTCGTCTATGACAATAACATGGGGGACTATAAACCAAAATTCAGTTCGAAGGAGACGTGGAACCTCACGCGTGAAGTGAAGCCAGAGGTGCCTTGGCATGAATTAGTTTGGTTCCGCTTTGCTACTCCAAAATTCAGTGTCATATCTGTAAAAATCAGGATACTCGGTAATATGCAGAACACAGAAGAATTCAAACAGAAACTAGATTTATTATAAGTTAATCCAACTGATTATACTTATTCTGGTTTTACACAACTCTAGATCACTAGATTGCTACCAGACAAATCCTAGTTCTACCCAAACCTATCCTAGATCTAAGCTACCCATGATTCAACAGAACCACTTCAACAGTCACTTGTTCGCTTGATGATACATGCAAGCTCACAGAATACAATCTCACTTTCTTACGGCTCAAAGTGTTAACCCTAACCCTTCTCACCGTAAGCCCTTATATACCCAACCCTCATATCTTTGTCAATCTCTCGATATTTCCTTTTCTTGATCCTCATGAATATTTCCTAGCGATTCTGCAATCCAAGTAAATCTTCATGTTTTCCTTGCTGTACACGCCTCTTGCCACGTCCTTCTTGTGTTTGTCCTGATTCCTGATATCTTCCCTGCTGTTCCTCCTGAGTACGCAATCCATCAGCTCACATCACGCATCTTCAATCTCCCCCTTTTTGTCTGTCTCTGATGCTCAATCACTTGTCAACCTGAATCAACAGAACAAACAGAGAGAAACACACAAACACAGAGCACACAAAGTCCAAAGAACCTCCATAATAATTAATGTCCGAATTAACTAAAACATTAACCAAAAAAGAAAAGAAACCAATGTCCGAGCAGAACGAAACATAGTTCTTACATACTCAGAATTAACCAGAGCAGTGACTAGAGAAATTCCGAGAAATCAGAGAAATCAAAATAACTACTCCCCCCCCATAATCAACACACTCCCCCATACTATTCATCTCCATCTCCCCCTGAATGAGCATAGCAGACAGTCAAAAACACACAGGTAATGGGAAAACGGCTTATATCGTCAGGAATTACTTACCTGACTCCAGCAATGCAGTGATGATCTGGACCGCAGCAGTGAGTATTGTTCGATCCGCTGGCGAGAGTTGCACAGAGGAGCGACGAGAGCGAGACGGTGGGCGAGAGGGTGGTCCAGTAGTCGAAGTTTCTCTCTTGACCGGACGAGAGTCACTTGATTCCATCAAGCGGAATGATTTGATCGGGGTCAGTCGTCATCCCAAAAGCTGCTCAACCGGGTGCTGGTCATTGAGTAGTTGAGAGATCAAACTGGGATATGGGAGATAGAACTTGGACGCCAGATCTGCCGCCAGACAAAGTACATGATCGTAGATTAGCTGTCCCAAATCAAACGGGGTCTGAGTCATCACCTTCTGAACCAGACGAGCTCGAGTAGGATTGGGATAGCCTGAGTTCGTAGAGGGGAACCAGTTATGACAGCAGATCTTGTAGACATTTGCCATCTCCTTCGTATAGTTCGAGGTCAGTAGAGATCCCCATCATTTTGTGGTCCCATCAGTCATGAACTGAGCCAGTTCATCAGACGATACTTCTAACACATCGTCCTGTAGAGATTTCTGAGCAAGATCTGATAGGTCAAGAGTCGCATTGATTCGAGCGGGAGAAAAATCATATTCAAAACCCCCTACCCACACTTTGATACCATTCGATTCAGGAGGTGACACAGGTAGATGTGCCCAAAACTCGAACTGCACCTCCTTGTCGAAGCCTTTACTGGGAATAACGGACTTCCAAAGACCAGCGGCTCGAATTGCTTTTTCTGTCTCCGGGGCATCATCAAAAAGGAACCTTCTTTCCTCGATGAAAGACTGGTTGACCAACATATCATATCTCGACTGAGCCTGTGCAAAGAAGAAACGAGTGGCATCTGTTGATATCTGAGATCGAGATTTCTTCGAGGAGATCGGAGGCGGAGGCGGTGGGACAGTGTCAGTCTCCGTTTATCCTTTCCGCTTTCTCAGATAAGCACGTCGAGAGGAGACACTCTGACTGGGGAGTCGTGAGGGCTTCTTCTTCTTCTCAGCTTGATTTACCGACTCAGCCTGCTCCGGTGGTTCACCAGGAGCAGCTGTACTCCCCAGGATTTCAAGCGACGATTCCGGAAACTCAACCATCGGTTCAACCAGGTTCACGGTAGGACGCGTGGGAGCGTTGGTGCCAGCCACCGTTGGACCCGAGTACACCACCATAGCCAGAGTTTGTTCTTCAGGCTGCATGTTGTCCAGAAACACCGGAGATCTGACCGGGGATTGAAAGGTCGATACTGGACTTGATGCTGCCGAAGCTTGGTCCCTAACCTCAGACGGAGACTGTTTGCCTGTGGACCCAACGAACCGAGACACGCTTGAACAGAGAATGCAGACACTTGCGTGATGAAGTAACTGTTGATGACGAGGTTTTCAATAAAACCCTACAGCATTATTCCCTCCAACACGATGAGCACATGGGCCGTACACTTGGGCCGAAACGAAAACAAATGTTTCTTGTCTACTGGGCTTTCAGCTTCAGGATGAGAAATATCTCAGCTCCTTTCTGGTCGAGAATTCGAATCCCTGTGACTCAAGTTTCATATCATGCAAACATCAACCTTTCTCAACACATTAATATCATAGACATTGAACCACACGAATAACTATCATTGTAGAGTCAACAGTAAGATAGTCACATGAGATAAAGTCACTGGATTCCATGTTCACCCCTCTTTTTTTATTAAAATATTTGAAAGTCCATACCATGATCCGTCCTGTGTAAGTCCCTGACATCCTCAACATGATCTAGAACATGTGCCTGGCCATATCCATTAGTTAGTTAATAAAATAGTCGAGTTCCTGGGTTCGATGATTAGACTTTCGTACTGCCATGCCTTCATCCTCAAACAACAGTGATATGGGACCTTTAGAGAGAGTCTTTGATTACCTGACACCGTCCTGATCCCTCGAGGTTAGTGTCAGGCTCAACAATTGCACACACATTGTTTTTTTTTTTCTTTCTCTCTTTTTTATTAGAGTTGCCGAGTACCTTTTCTTCTGTTTTTAAGGTACTCCTTGGTGATTTGTTGTAATCACAATCTCTCTCTTTAGCATCACCACAATCTCTTTGTAGTTGTACGGCATGAGAGACAGCTTTTTCCCATCGAACATTACATATACAGGGACTCTAGTTGTTTCTTAAAAACCTCTCTTTTTTTTATTGATGGATATGTCCCACACCGGTTCCTGTCACAGATCATGCCATCTCACACAACAGATCAGTACTCACAAATACCTACAGACTTTTGTAGATTAATAAACCTATTAAAGTCTAGGGGTTCGGTGAACATATCTGCCAATTGAAATTCAGTACTCACATGACCAATTTCAACCTGTTTATTCTCAACTAAGTCACGAATGAAATGGTGTCTAATGTCTATGTGTTTTGTGCGAGAATGCTGAACAGGATTCTTTGCAATNACTGGTTGACCAACATATCATATCTCGACTGAGCCTGTGCAAAGAAGAAACGAGTGGCATCTGTTGATATCTGAGATCGAGATTTCTTCGAGGAGATCGGAGGCGGAGGCGGTGGGACAGTGTCAGTCTCCGTTTATCCTTTCCGCTTTCTCAGATAAGCACGTCGAGAGGAGACACTCTGACTGGGGAGTCGTGAGGGCTTCTTCTTCTTCTCAGCTTGATTTACCGACTCAGCCTGCTCCGGTGGTTCACCAGGAGCAGCTGTACTCCCCAGGATTTCAAGCGACGATTCCGGAAACTCAACCATCGGTTCAACCAGGTTCACGGTAGGACGCGTGGGAGCGTTGGTGCCAGCCACCGTTGGACCCGAGTACACCACCATAGCCAGAGTTTGTTCTTCAGGCTGCATGTTGTCCAGAAACACCGGAGATCTGACCGGGGATTGAAAGGTCGATACTGGACTTGATGCTGCCGAAGCTTGGTCCCTAACCTCAGACGGAGACTGTTTGCCTGTGGACCCAACGAACCGAGACACGCTTGAACAGAGAATGCAGACACTTGCGTGATGAAGTAACTGTTGATGACGAGGTTTTCAATAAAACCCTACAGCATTATTCCCTCCAACACGATGAGCACATGGGCCGTACACTTGGGCCGAAACGAAAACAAATGTTTCTTGTCTACTGGGCTTTCAGCTTCAGGATGAGAAATATCTCAGCTCCTTTCTGGTCGAGAATTCGAATCCCTGTGACTCAAGTTTCATATCATGCAAACATCAACCTTTCTCAACACATTAATATCATAGACATTGAACCACACGAATAACTATCATTGTAGAGTCAACAGTAAGATAGTCACATGAGATAAAGTCACTGGATTCCATGTTCACCCCTCTTTTTTTATTAAAATATTTGAAAGTCCATACCATGATCCGTCCTGTGTAAGTCCCTGACATCCTCAACATGATCTAGAACATGTGCCTGGCCATATCCATTAGTTAGTTAATAAAATAGTCGAGTTCCTGGGTTCGATGATTAGACTTTCGTACTGCCATGCCTTCATCCTCAAACAACAGTGATATGGGACCTTTAGAGAGAGTCTTTGATTACCTGACACCGTCCTGATCCCTCGAGGTTAGTGTCAGGCTCAACAATTGCACACACATTGTTTTTTTTTTTCTTTCTCTCTTTTTTATTAGAGTTGCCGAGTACCTTTTCTTCTGTTTTTAAGGTACTCCTTGGTGATTTGTTGTAATCACAATCTCTCTCTTTAGCATCACCACAATCTCTTTGTAGTTGTACGGCATGAGAGACAGCTTTTTCCCATCGAACATTACATATACAGGGACTCTAGTTGTTTCTTAAAAACCTCTCTTTTTTTTATTGATGGATATGTCCCACACCGGTTCCTGTCACAGATCATGCCATCTCACACAACAGATCAGTACTCACAAATACCTACAGACTTTTGTAGATTAATAAACCTATTAAAGTCTAGGGGTTCGGTGAACATATCTGCCAATTGAAATTCAGTACTCACATGACCAATTTCAACCTGTTTATTCTCAACTAAGTCACGAATGAAATGGTGTCTAATGTCTATGTGTTTTGTGCGAGAATGCTGAACAGGATTCTTTGCAATATTAATGGCACTCTCATTGTCACAGTAAACAGATATGGATTTCGAGATCATACCATAATCAGCTGCCATTTGTTTCATCCATAACAGTTGCGTACAGCAACTTCCCAATGCTATGTATTCAGCCTCGGCAGTGGACAAAAAAACATTATTTTGCTTCTTGCTGTGCCAGGCGATCAGATTGTTTCCTAGAAAGAAACAACCACCACTTGTGCTTCGTCGATCGTCCAAACATCCTGTCCAGTCTGCATCACAGTACCCTGCTAGGTGCTCATTGGTTTCCTTTGAGTAGTAAATCCTGAGCTCACACGTTCCCCTGACATATCTGAGGATCCTTTTCACTGCATTCAGATGAGATTCCTTGGGACTAACCTGGTATCTGGCACAAATACCCACACTCAGACACAGATCTGGCCTGCTCGCTGTGAATTATAACAGTCCCCCGATCATTCCTCTGTATGCTGTCGCATCAACACTTCTCCCATCTTCATCTCGGGAGAGTTTCAGGTTTGTTGGCATTAGAGTCTTCGCTGGTTTGCACTCCTCTAGGCCAAATCTCTTAACAAGGTTCTTGGCATAGGTACTTTGCGAGATAAAGATCCCTTCATCAGTCTGTCGAATCTGGAGTCCCAAAAAATAGGCGAATTCTCCAACCATACTCATCTCAAACTTGTCAGACATCCGATTCACAAAGTAATCCACCATGCACTTGGCTGTAGCTCCAAATACTATGTCATCTACATAGATTTGAACCACCATGAATCCTTGACTTGTGTGCTGAGTGAACAGAGTTTTGTCAACACTTCCTCGCATGTAACCTTGATCGATCAGGAATGTGGTCAGACATTCATACCATGCCCGCGGTGCCTGCTTCAACCCATAGAGAGCCTTATGTAACTTGTACACATATTGTGGATGATCAGGATCTTCAAAACCCTTAGGCTGTGCTAGATAAACTTCTTCTTAAATCTCCCCATTGAGAAATGCACTTTTGACATCCATTTGATACAGCTTCATCTTCATCAGACATGCCATTCCGACAAGAAAGCGAATCGATTCCAATCTGGCAACCGGAGCAAACGTCTCATCAAAATCAACCCCTTCAACTTGTGAGTAGCCTTGTGCCACCAGACGAGACTTGTTGCGAACTACATTCCCACTCTCATCAATCTTGTTCTTATAGATCCACTTTGTGCCTACTACATTCACCATGGGCGGTTTTTCTATCAGTTCCCAGACTTTGTTTCTCTCGAACTGCTCAAGTTCTTCATGCATAGATCCGATCCAGCACTCATCAGTTAAGGCCTCGGTGTGATTTCATGGCTCAAATGTTGCAACAAAACACGCAAATCTGACCATTTCTCGATAGTTGATGACCTTTTTCCTCGTCACTCAGCCTCCATCCAGATCACCAATCACATCTTTCTTGCAGTGGTTTCTGTGAACTTGTAGTTCTCTTCCTTCTTCAACCTCTGATTTGGATCCTTCATTTTGGCTTCCCTGACTATCAGCTTTCTCAGCAATCTGAGTTTCCTCCCTACCATTTAGAATTTCTGAATCAGCCTCATCGAGAAATGGTTGGTATCGAAGGCCTTTGGGAATTACTTCATCAAATACCACATTCACTGTTTCCTGGACTTATCTAGACACTTTTTTGAACACCTTATAGGCTGTGCTCGTCCCTGAGTAACCAAGAAACATCCCATCATCACTCTTAAAATCAAACTTGCCCAACTGATCCTTGTCATTCAGAATGTAACACGGACATCCAAACACATGAAAGTAGCTGACCGATGGTGACTAGCCTTTCCAGAGTTCATATGATGTCTTCATTGTACCCTTACGAATGTACACCCGGTTTATGACATAGCATGCCGTACTGATTGCTTCTGCCCAGAAGTGTTTAGCAACTTGATTTCCTGCAAGCATAGCTCTGGCCATCTCTTGAATGGTACGGTTCTTTCTTTCCACCACTCCGTTTTTTGTGGCGTTCTCGGAGCTGAATATTGATGAGCGATTCCATGATCACCACAAAACGTATCAAACTGCTCGTTTTGAAATTCTCCCCCATGATCACTGCGAATCTTCTTGATGCCCTTCTTCTTTTCGTTTGCCAGTTGAAGAGCCAAAATTCTGAAGCTACTAAATGCTTCAGATTTCTCCCTAAACCCAAGTGTATCGAGTATAGTCATCAACCAGAACAAAGACATACCTCTTCCCAGACAGACTTTCGACCTGTATTGGTCCCATCAGATCCATGTGAATCAGATCTAATGGCTCCAAGGATTGAACTTCCTAGATTCCTTTGTGCTGGACTTTGACTTGTTTGCCTTTTGCACACGGACCACACACAAAGCTCTCGTCTAGCTTGAATGTTGGAATTCCACGAACTAACTGCTTGTCCGACAGTTTGATCATGGTACGGATGTTCATGTGTCCTAACTTCTGATGCCACAGTTGCATGTTAGTTGTGTTGCGTGCTGTTAGACATTTCCCGAACCTTCCCACATATAGAAGTTATTCCCTGATCTGATTCCCTTCATCTTGATCAACCCGTACTCATCTATTGCTTTGCAATCCGTTCTGGTAAATGTGACAGACAGACCTTCATCACACAATTGACTGACACTGATCAGATTGGCTCTCAAACCTTCCACAAAGTAAACATCCATTAGATTTGGAGTTCCACTTCCTGTTGTGTGGCCCTTTCCTTTGATATTTCCACGACCACCATCTCCAAAAGTAACTTTACCAGACTTGACCTTTTCATAAGTCTGCAGATTTCCCTGATCACCAGTCATGTGACGGGAGCACCCACTGTCAAAATACCATGTTGTGCGCTCCCCCACATTTCTTGATTCTGCGGCAACATAGCACACTTTCGCATACAGATCATCTTTGTGAATCCAGACACGGTTGTATCTCTGATTATCCCAGAAAAACCTCCCTTCCCGAATAATATGTTGGATACGCTCTTTAAGTGTGTAGCAGTGAGCTCTGATGTGTCCTGGCTTGCCACAATAAAATCACCGTGATAGTTTTCCCTTACGCGGTGGAGATCTCTGCACTGATTGCGTTTTTCCTGACACGTTCACTTTCTGACCATTTCTGATTCCCATACCGGTAGGTTGCTGACTCTGATTCTACCCACGATTCCTTTATGAACTCCCGATCTGAACAGCTCTGATTTTCCAGATGCTTTGACAAAGGTGGGATTCCCTTTTGATGACTCACCCTGATAGCCAAGACCCCATGATGTACTTGCGCTTCTTCCTTCAATAAAATCTTATCGAGTTCCTTGGTACCACTGGACAACATCTTGATGTTTCTGAGTTGTTCATCCAGCCTTCCCTGAAGACATAGAGAGACGCCTGTCTGCCTCTTGAGATCTTCAGTCAGCGTACTTACCCTGACTTGCATCTCGTCTCTCTCCTTTGTCACACGAGAAAGTTGTTCACTCAAGTGATTTGAATGCTCCTCCTTTTTGTTGAGCTGTTACTTCAGAGCCTCTACATCATCCGAGATCTTGATCACTTGCTTGCACAGAATCTTGTTTTCATCAAAGACGGAGATATCACTTTCCTCCATCATAACTTATTCTCTCTCATTTCCATTTTCCGAATCATCCTCAAACACAACCTCATCATCGATGACTCCAAGATAGACAACTAGGTTGACCTGTTCACCATCATCATCTTCATCCGAATCCTCTGAGTCGATTTCTGCAATGGTGGCTAGCGATCTCTCCCTCTTGATGCATTCAAACTTTGTGTGTCCAAACCCTTTGTAAGTGTTGCATCGGGTGCTTTCCCTCTTCTTAGCCGTAGGACATTCAGAGCGATAGTGACCAATCCCTTCGCATTCATGACACCTCACTTTGGATTTCTTCCCACCAAAACGCTCGTTTCCAGTGTCCACATCACTTCTTCCTGATCCCATCACTGGCTTTTTCTGAGTTTTCTGAAACTTTTTGAGATATTTCTGAACAATCATGCTTACTTGATTCTTCAGAGCTTCAGGCTCATCACTCTTCTGACCACTGCTTGGTTGTTTCGCGAGGAGTGCAATTCCTTTTCCCTTCGCCTGAGTTTTTTGGTTTCTTTCAAGCTCATAGGCTTGCATCATTCCCACAACCTGTTCAAACTTCATCTCATCATAGTTCAGTGCAACTTCAATGGCTGACTTGTGAGATTCAAACTTGTCCGGCAAGCATCGGAGGAATTTTTTGACAAGTTTCTTGTCTTTATACTCCTTTCCCAAGACATAAGCTTTGTTAGCTAATGCACTCAGTTTTCCACTGAATGATTCAACAGATTCATGTTCACCCATGGTTAGCGTCTCAAATTCTGAGGCAAGCATATCCACTCTGGTTCTCCGAACACTGGATGTTCCTTCATAATACACTTGAAGGGAATCCCAGATTGCTTTTGCAGTCTTGAGTCCCTGAACACGCTTGTACTGATCNCTTTGATATTTCCACGACCACCATCTCCAAAAGTAACTTTACCAGACTTGACCTTTTCATAAGTCTGCAGATTTCCCTGATCACCAGTCATGTGACGGGAGCACCCACTGTCAAAATACCATGTTGTGCGCTCCCCCACATTTCTTGATTCTGCGGCAACATAGCACACTTTCGCATACAGATCATCTTTGTGAATCCAGACACGGTTGTATCTCTGATTATCCCAGAAAAACCTCCCTTCCCGAATAATATGTTGGATACGCTCTTTAAGTGTGTAGCAGTGAGCTCTGATGTGTCCTGGCTTGCCACAATAAAATCACCGTGATAGTTTTCCCTTACGCGGTGGAGATCTCTGCACTGATTGCGTTTTTCCTGACACGTTCACTTTCTGACCATTTCTGATTCCCATACCGGTAGGTTGCTGACTCTGATTCTACCCACGATTCCTTTATGAACTCCCGATCTGAACAGCTCTGATTTTCCAGATGCTTTGACAAAGGTGGGATTCCCTTTTGATGACTCACCCTGATAGCCAAGACCCCATGATGTACTTGCGCTTCTTCCTTCAATAAAATCTTATCGAGTTCCTTGGTACCACTGGACAACATCTTGATGTTTCTGAGTTGTTCATCCAGCCTTCCCTGAAGACATAGAGAGACGCCTGTCTGCCTCTTGAGATCTTCAGTCAGCGTACTTACCCTGACTTGCATCTCGTCTCTCTCCTTTGTCACACGAGAAAGTTGTTCACTCAAGTGATTTGAATGCTCCTCCTTTTTGTTGAGCTGTTACTTCAGAGCCTCTACATCATCCGAGATCTTGATCACTTGCTTGCACAGAATCTTGTTTTCATCAAAGACGGAGATATCACTTTCCTCCATCATAACTTATTCTCTCTCATTTCCATTTTCCGAATCATCCTCAAACACAACCTCATCATCGATGACTCCAAGATAGACAACTAGGTTGACCTGTTCACCATCATCATCTTCATCCGAATCCTCTGAGTCGATTTCTGCAATGGTGGCTAGCGATCTCTCCCTCTTGATGCATTCAAACTTTGTGTGTCCAAACCCTTTGTAAGTGTTGCATCGGGTGCTTTCCCTCTTCTTAGCCGTAGGACATTCAGAGCGATAGTGACCAATCCCTTCGCATTCATGACACCTCACTTTGGATTTCTTCCCACCAAAACGCTCGTTTCCAGTGTCCACATCACTTCTTCCTGATCCCATCACTGGCTTTTTCTGAGTTTTCTGAAACTTTTTGAGATATTTCTGAACAATCATGCTTACTTGATTCTTCAGAGCTTCAGGCTCATCACTCTTCTGACCACTGCTTGGTTGTTTCGCGAGGAGTGCAATTCCTTTTCCCTTCGCCTGAGTTTTTTGGTTTCTTTCAAGCTCATAGGCTTGCATCATTCCCACAACCTGTTCAAACTTCATCTCATCATAGTTCAGTGCAACTTCAATGGCTGACTTGTGAGATTCAAACTTGTCCGGCAAGCATCGGAGGAATTTTTTGACAAGTTTCTTGTCTTTATACTCCTTTCCCAAGACATAAGCTTTGTTAGCTAATGCACTCAGTTTTCCACTGAATGATTCAACAGATTCATGTTCACCCATGGTTAGCGTCTCAAATTCTGAGGCAAGCATATCCACTCTGGTTCTCCGAACACTGGATGTTCCTTCATAATACACTTGAAGGGAATCCCAGATTGCTTTTGCAGTCTTGAGTCCCTGAACACGCTTGTACTGATCGTTGGAGAGAGATGTCCAGATCACGGTCATGGCCTTTGCATTGAACTTCGACAGTTTCTTGTCTTATTCAGTCCAGTTAGCCTTGATTTTCGGAGTAGTGACTCCAGCTTCATCAGTAACCACATGATCTGTGTACCCGTCCTCCACCAAGGTCAACGCGTCTTCATCAATTCCTTTGATCAAGGCTTTGATCTGCACTTTCCACCAACCGAAATTCTCCTTGTCCAGATTCAGAAATCTTCCTGATCCAAACTGTTGTGAGTTCTCCATACTTCGTCCCTCAGATCTCACCTGAATAGACAAGAACAGACACGCTCTCAGCAGGTGCCCGCTTTGATACCAATTGTAAAAGCAGGATACTCGGTAATATGCAGAACACAGGAGAATTCAAACAGAAACTAGATTTATTATAAGTTAATCTAACTGATTACACTTATTCTGGTTTTACACAACTCTAGATCACTAGATTGCTACCAGACAAACCCTAGTTCTACCCAAATCTATCCTAGGTCTAAGCTACCCGTGATTCAACAGAACCACTTCAACACTCACTGGTTCGCTTGATGATACTTGCAAGCTCACAGAATACAATCTCACTTTCTTATGGCTCAAATTATTAACCCTAACCCTTCTCACCGTAAGCCCTTATATACCCAACCCTCATATCTTTGTTAATCTCTCGATATTTCCTTTTCTTGATCCTCATGAATATTTTCTCGCGATTCTGCAATCCAAGTAAATCTTCATGTTGTCCTTGCTGTACACGCCTCTTGCCACGTCCTTCTTGTGTTTGTCCTGATTCCTGATGTCTTCCCTGCTGTTCCTCCTGAGTATGCAATCTATCAGCTCACATCACGCATCTTCAATATCATGGCTTGCTATCCAAGGGAAAATATCAACGGGAGATAATATGTCTCAATGGAATAATCAAGCTGATACCACTTGTGCTCTATGCAACGCACCTGTTGAGACGAGAGACCATCTGTTTTTTGCTTGCAATTATTCTGAATCTGTTTGGAATGGGCTCACGCACAGCTTACTTACCGATCAGTTCACAACAACATGGGAAAGTATCTTGGAGACACTAGTCAATCCTACTGTTAACCGTCTCCAACTTTTCCTATATCACTACATTTTTTAAGCTGCTGTCTATTCAATGTGGCGGGAACGAAACCGGCCGGCGGAAACACGGAGATCCAGCAACTCCACCGTCAAGTCTTCTTCAAGCCATTGACAAATTGGTTCATAACAGAATCACGTCCATCAGAACTATGGGGAATGTGAGATTCGAGGAAGCAATGGAGGTATGGTTTGCTTTTAGGGAAGCTATGAGTTAGTTCTCATCATTGTTTTTCTGCTATAGCATACTCAAATGTATTGAAAGATCCTCTCTGCAACTATGAGTTACAGTCTTTTTTATTGTAAACAAGTCTTTTGGATGAAATAAATTTAACATTCATGAAAAAAAGATATAATAATTTAAACCCATCAAAACTGTTTCACACTTATGAGAATAATTAGCGATCTTTAAAATCACTTTGAAATGAAACTTTATCCTGTGAAGTGCAGTTTTTCGGGTTCAAAGAATCAAGGATCAAATCATTTTCTTCAAAATGCCTTCACCAAAAAACAAGTGCAAATCAAACAACTTCTCGTTAAAATAACTTAATAAGTATTGCGCTCTTATGCACTATATCGATTTAGCTCAAACTAAATAGACAAGTGGCTAGCTTTATTTCAACTATTAAAAAGAAATAATAGCTTTGCGTGATATATAAATACATTACAAGGAGTGAAAATAAGCATTCGAGTCACTAAAAAGATATTTCACAAACCGCCAATTTTCTATCAAAACCATATGCGCTCGATTTACTGTAGTAGGAGATGAGGTACATAGACGAAGTACTATGAGGTAATATATAAAAGGATTTCATGGCAAAAATGTTGAAACCATTATAAGATAAACATTCAAAAGAGAAATTCAGTGTTTTTTTAACAGCATCTTATGACTAGTAAAACTCTGAAAATACATAGTCAGTATATAAGTATGGAATTAGCCATGACAGAGGATGAAAAGAACTAGGGAAACAAAAAAAAATTAGGAGGACCCTTCTTTGCCCCAGTAGCAGCGAGCCACATGATTCCCGGTTCTCGGCACATGTGAGATAAAGCACATTGATGCAATATATTGACCCACCATTTGATACCCTCCTACGGTCTCTCTTTGTCTTTTGCCTTGATATTTTTGTAATGATGTAGACAGGTGTCTCATCTCGTGAAATGAACAGTATTGGCCCATTGGTTAAAGACTTAAAGGGAATCCAAAGATGTGGGTATGAATTGAATTCTATTAAGTCTACTGGTTGTAAATGATTTGGTTCACAATCTCAGGAGAAAAATGGCAGACGTTGTAGTGATCTCTAAGACCATTGTTCGACCCGAGGACTGCGGAGAAGGATCGGACCGGGTTAAGATCCATCTCACTCCTTGGGATCTCTTCCTTCTTCGATGCGATTACACAGAAAGAGGGCTTATCTTTCCACAGCCCGGCCCGGGAACCGATATCATCAGTCAACTCAAATCCTCTCTTGCCGTGGCTTTGAACATATTCTACCCTTACGCGGGTCGTCTTGTCAAGATCGAGCACAAAGACGATGAAACAGTGTCGTTTTACATCGACTGCAATGGCTCGGGTGTCAAGTTCGTCCACGCTTCGGCTCCAACCGTCTCGGTGAGTGATATTTTAGAACCGGCTGATGGTATTGTCCCCAGTTTCCTGAGTGAGTTCTTACCGGTTAACGGAGTCAAAAGCTGTGAAGGGATCTCTGAGTCATTGCTTGCGTTTCAAGTAACAGAGTTGAAAGATGGAATTTTCATGGGATATGGTTGTAACCATATGGTTGCAGATGGAATCTCGTTCTGGAGTTTCTTCAAAACTTGGTCGGAGATTTGCTTTACAGGGTCTGACCAGAAACAGTTTCCTCCTTTGCAACTCTGTGGGTGGTTTCTTGGCGGGATTGAGTACCCTATTCGAATTCCGGTCTCAGAAACGGTATTATCACCGACTCGGGCTGTTTCTTCATCGTTAACCGGTTTACAAGACAAGATTTTCCGGTTCACGAGTAGAGAAATCTCTGAGCTTAAAGCCAACGCCAACAGCGAGGTTGATTCCCATGATCGGAAAATCTCGTCGCTTCAAGCGGTTCTGGCTCATATGTGGCGAGCCATAATCAAAAACAGTGATCTCAATCCGGAAGACGTGATTCATTGCCGGTTATTGGTGGATATGAGACAAAGGTTAAACCCTCCGCTCGAGAAAGAGTGTTTTGGGAACCTGATCGGATTCACGACAGCCACAATAACCTCTGGAGACATACTTAACAAGGGATTGGGTTGGGCAGCTTTGCAAATAAACAAGAGTGTGGGGTCACAAACGGATGAAGAACTCAGAGCGTACGCTGAGAATTGGGTGAAGAAACCGAGAGTAATAAATGGTTCGGGTCAGCCAAAGAGTAATGCTATAAGTATTGCTAGCTCTCCTTGGTTTAATTGGTATGGAAATGATTTTGGTTGGGGTAAACCGATAGCGGTTCGAGGTGGATCAGGAAATACCAGCGATGGTAAACTCGTTGTTTACTCGGGGGTTGAAAAAGGAAATATCGAGATTCAGACGAGTTTAGCGACTCCCGTTATGGAAAAATTATCGACTGATGCAGAGTTTTTAAAGCATGTCTATGTTGCATAAGTACAATAATCGAAATCATAATGTTATTTATAATAATTTTTGATGTTGTTATGAATGTAATTCGTGGTTGTAAAAAAAGAAATAAAATTTTGGGTGAATTTGATATATTTGTTGAGGTTATTCGAGTAAGATTTAGTTAACAAGTGCATGGGTGCTAAAATCAATCATTTGCATTTTACAAGACGAAGTCTATAGATTTGTTTGTAATCAAGAAATAAAAAATATATGGGTGAATTTTATAGACGCGTTTGGGTTATTTGAGTCTTGCTTTAAGCTGCCTAGATCCAACCAGATATGTAATTAAAGTATTACAAAAACGATATCATAACCCATTCTGACACTCATACTGGTCAACTAAATCTTAGAGCATCTTAGTAGAATTCCTAAAGGGATTCTTAACCATTATTTAACTTATTAGTTTATAAAACAAACTTAACTAAGAAATCTTGTTTATGCGTTTGTGGTGAGAAAGGAAAGAGATGAAGCTTAAAGCTTGGTTGTATGGTTAAACCTTGTCCAAAACAGCTGAAATGTGATGTCTAGGTGAGGATATGAGACTATGAGTTGTTGTGGTGACATAGTCTCTGCTCCATCAAAATCTCTTCTTCTCTCATGATCAAACTCTAAATCGCACACATTCAGCTCAGCTCGACACGACGACATCACAGCTCTCAGTGACGCAAACGAGAGAATATTCTGAGTTTTGACGTGATGAAATGCTGAATATAAGGGACAAGCAAAAACAAAAAGGCTGATACCTACCACCGCATTCCCCATATTCAGACTTTTCCCCTATTAACAACCAACACTAAATTCAATTATAAAGATTCTTCTATAAAAAAAACCATGAGAACAATCATTCTTTAAAGAACTTACAGCTCCTTTATAAGTTTACAAGCTTAACAAATAAACTACAATCTTATTCAATTCATTCTGAAGCAATGATTCAGCCAAATCAAAGTGTTCACCAAATCCATCAGAAAGCAATAAAAGATAGCTTCGACTATCCAACAAATTATTAGATGCCAACAAATTATGTAAGTAAAACTAACTTCCGATCATAAAAACACCAATTGTGGAATCACTGATGCTTTCTCTGGTGAAAGGAAAGGGATTATTTCGATTCATAACTCATACATTTATTTATAAGTTTACAAGCTTAACAAAGAAACTACAAGCTTATCATGGTGTAAGAACTTAGGATTGGTCTATAGTGTATGTGATTGATCTGGTTTGGTGAATCGCAACATTATTGGGGAGTTTTTAACTGAGTTCATAAAGTCTAACTATGTGTATATATTTATATTATATTTTAATAATGGTTTTTTTTTTATTTAGAGAATTTCAGCACGTGAGAATAAGCATATTGACCTACCATTTACCATCGTATATACAGTCTCTCTTTTGTCTTTTATCTTGATATTTTTGTAATGATGCAGACTGCAGGTGTGTCATCGCGTTGAATTTAATATTATTGGCCCATTGGTTAAAGGGAATCCAAAGATGTGGGATGAAATGAACAAGTCCATTGGTTTTGTAAATGATTTATTTTAGTTCACAATCTCCTCCACGAAAGTAAACGACAGGAGAAAAATGGCAGATGTTGTAGTGATCTCTAAGACCATTGTCCGACCAGAGAGCTATGAAGATGGGTCGGAACGGGTTAAGATCCATCTCACTCCATGGGATCTCTTGCTTCTTCGATCTGATTACACCCGAAGAGGGCTTCTCTTTCCAAAACCCGGCCCGAAAACCGATATAATCTCTCAACTGAAGTCCTCTCTTTCCGTCGCTTTGAAGATTTTCTATCCATTCGCTGGTCGTCTAGTCAAGGTCGAGAGCGGAGACGATGAAACCGCGTCATTTTATATCGACTGCGATGCCTCAGGTGTCAAGTTCGTCCATGCCTCGGCTCTGTCTGTCTCGGTGAGTGATGTCTTAAAACCGGCCAACGGTACTGCACCCGGTTTCCTGAATGGGTTGTTCCCCGTTGGTAACGGAGTTAAAAACTGTGAAGGCATTTCTGAGTCTTTGCTTGCGCTTCAAGTAACTGAGTTGAAAGATGGAGTTTTCATCGGATATGGTTGCAACCATATGGTTTCAGACGGAACATCGTTCTGGAGTTTCTTCAACACTTGGTCGAAGATTTGCTTTACCGGGGCGGACTTGGAAAAGTTTCCACCTTTGCGTCTCCCTGGATGGTTTCTAAAAGGTATTGATTACCCTATTCGAGTTCCAGTCTCAGAGACGGTATTATCACCGAGCCGCGTTGTTTCTACGTCGTTACTTGGTTTACAAGTCAAGATTTTTCGGTTCACGAGTAAGGAAATCTCTGACCTTAAAGCGAAAGCCAACAGCGAGGTTGACTTAGATGACCGGAAAATCTCGTCGCTTCAAGCGATTTTGGCTCATATGTGGCGAGCCATAGTCAGAAACAGTGAACTGAATCCGGAAGAAGTGATTCATTGTCGGTTATTGATGGATATGAGACCAAGGTTAGACCCTCCGCTCGAGAAAGAGTGTTTTGGGAACCTGATCGGATTCATGACGACTACGACAACTGTTGGAGAAATGCTAAACAATGGGCTGGGTTGGACTGCTTTGCAAATAAACAAAACTGTGGGGTCAAAAACGAGTGAAGAATTCAGAGTATTCGCTGAGAATTGGGTGAAGGAACCCAAAGGAATCAATAGTAATGCTATACGTGTTGCTACCTCTCCTTGGTTTAATTGGTGCGAAAATGATTTCGGTTGGGGTAAACCGATCGCGACTCGAGGTGGATCGGGAAATACCAGCGATGGTAAACTCGTTGTTCACCCGGGGATTGAAGAAGGAAACGTCGAGATTCAGACGAGTTTAACGACTCTCGTTATGGAAAAATTATCGACGGATGCAGAGTTTTTAAAGCATGTCTATATTGCATAAAGTATAATAATCGAAATCATAATGTAATTTGTGGTTTCTGTTGTTTTTTTATTTTGTCACGAATGCAATTCGTGTTTTAAATAAAGAAATAAATGTATTGGTGGATGAAATAAAATACAATAAATGTATTGGTGGGTTTCTATTGTTTTTTATTTTGTCATGAATGTGATTCGCGTTTTAAATAAAAAAAATAAATGTATTGGTGGACGAAATGAAATACAATAAATGTATTAGTGGACCAAATAAAATAAAATAAATGTATTGGGTGAATTTTATAGATTTGTTTGGGTTATTCGAGAACGATTTTACTAAACAAGTGGGTGCTATCAATCCAGAAAATGGATAACAAATCCGAACATTTTCTTACGAGAATTTTCATATCCAAATTTTTATATTTGGTATTTTTATATCCAAACTCTATTTAATTTTATATTTTATACTTGAATAATTTTTATTGGTGAAATCCAACCTGAACTTTATTTTGCAGGTAAATTATATCCCAACTTTCATAAAATGTATTTATCAATCTAATTTTATATTATAAATTAGATATTTTAAATAAGTTTATTTTCTTAAAATCCAACACTGACACAGACTTTAATGGTGTTAGTCACCATAAAATTAAATTATAATGATAATGCAGTCGATATAAAGAATTCATATGGAAAATTATAAAAGTTTCATTTATTTTTATTTTCTTTTTAAAAAAAAAAATAAATTCCTATGAAAAATGTCATTTATTTATATTTTTTTTATTTTAAAAAAACAAGATTTATCTGTAAATGTGATAAAGTTTAAAAAGGATAAAAATGAGAAAATGAGTTTTTTTAAAAAGCACATGATTTAATTATTGATATATTATAGTTTTCGATAAATTGTAAAAAATTAGCATGATAGAGTGGTTAAAGATATACCATTAAATTTGACATCGAGAGTTTGAAGGATTTTTTTTAGTTTTATATAATAAAATACTAGAATGTATTCTTAAATTCGTGACATATCCAATAATCATCTAAATTTAACGGTTTCTAACATTATTAGAGTCAGTGTTGGATTTCACAAATTTTTTATTCATTTCAGATATAAAATTTAAATTTTTTTAGAAAAAATTGGGTTTAAAACTAATTTTATGAAAGTTTTAAGTATAAAACTCTCTGTGAAAAAAAATTTAGGTTGGATTTCACTAGAAAAATTCAGTTTAGGTATAAAATTTAAAATTAAATAAAGTTCGGGTATGAAAATCATACTTATAAAAGTTTGGATAGAAAAATTCCCGTGAGAAAAAGTTTGGGTAGGTTTTCCCCATTTTCCCGCTATCAATCATTTACATTTTACACGAGGAATTCTATAGATTTGTTTGTAATAAAGAAATAAAAAATAAATGGATGAATTTTCTGGATGTGTTTGCGCTATCTGAGTCTTATTTTAAAATTTAGTTGATTGTCATCAGAAACAGAGGATTCATACATGAATTGAGAATCTGTGCAACAAAGTTACACAACTAGACTAAATTCAAATAATATTACATAAAGTTAAAGATTATGGCTTAAACATGTATTACCATGTAAACTAGACTCGAATCTGTGCGTAGACGCACGGTTATTTACCTATTTTATTCTATAAATATAAATACTTGATTTAATAAATTTGAATAAATTAATATATCAAAAATTAATAAAAATTAATAATATTTTTTGGGTTCAATTGTTTAACATTAAATTGATTTTAGCTGAAATTTTAGACCTCAATCCATTAAAAAATTTATTACAACTTATTACATAAAAGAAAAACGAAGAGATAGTAAATATTATAAAATTTAATCTGTTAACTTTAAAACAAAAAACAACAAAAACATAAATTTTACCAGATACATTAATCCATATTTGAGCTTTCATTAAATTATTATAATGTGCATTAGTTTGAATTCATAATTTTTAAAACTCAATCGATCATTATGTTTATTTTATCACATAACAGTCAAAACTATATCATATCTAATTTAATATTATCTTTATATTAATTAATAATATAATAGACTATATCATGTCTCTAAGATGAGATTTTTTTTAACGTAAAATTATTTTTTTAAATAATGTATATTTGTAAATTTAAAAGTATAAGATATATTATATATATGATCGTTTTAATATGTTATGAGAGAGAATTATATTTTTTAATTAATATTTGTTTTTATATTTATTAAAAGCATATCTTTTAGAAGTTACAATTTGAGATGTATTGATAACTTTATTTTAAGTATATGATGAAATTATGTAATCTATTATATTAGTTTTTTTTCTTTTAAATATCTTTATAATTGAATTTATACTTTTATATATATTTTGAAAAGTGAAAATATGATAATATGTCTATCAAACCTGTCATTTCTTAAATTTTTAATGATTTAATAATTAAAATGAGTTAATTAGTATTTTTAACCTATTATCCAATTGTCTAATTATTATTCATATTTTAATAAAATAAACTATATAAATCCGTAATTATAAAAACATGAACATGTTTTACTATATGTGAATATTGTAGATATCAAATAAAAAATACATTTATGTTACTTCTGGTATTTATTTAACAAATATATTTTTATGTTATTTTCTGTGTATATTTACCGAAATTTGATTCCATGGTTTATAGAAATTTGATTTATTATAATAAATTAACCATTTGATTTAGTATCAAATACATATTATTTTATTATTATTATTTTGTTTTTAATTTTTTGAGATGTGGAATCTATTAATTTTAATTATTTACATATATCTAATTAATATATTTTTATTTATGGTAATTGATCTTTACGTGATCATATGTGATCAATTATATTGAAACCTATCATAATTTACGTATATGTTTAGTCTAAATTAACTTTAGTAAAATTAAAATTTTCAATAACATTTATTTTTTTGTAAATCACACATAAAAATAAAATTGTTTCAAAAATGTTTTTTCCTTTAATAGTATATGTGCTCTATGTTGATTTTGGGAAGAGAGGAGGTTTCTAAATATTAATCCAGCTTTTAATGTCTAATCCATGATTTTGACTGAATCATGAAATACAGCATGATCTTTAAAACACTGCTCTTTTCCTCAATTCCAGATTTTACTTGTAGATTAATTAAATCCACAATCTTAAACATTTTATATATCATCACAAGGCACAAGCCACTGGATGCTGAATTGATTAAGATTGTGACATTCATCATCTCTTTTTTTTTAATGTTTATTCGATGGAAAAATTTGTTGTAAGCTAAGAAGAGATGAGTATCCACTACATTAACATATACAGACTCTATATGTAAATGCAAGACACTATAAACTGCATCTGTCAGCGTCTCGGCCTGGCTACTTGACAACTCTCCTATCAAATGGAGGTTGCTGTTGAATTGGAGGAACCTTGAACTTGTAAGGATTTGAAATAATCTTTCTCTGCGTTAGCAAATCTACTTTGAAACATGGTCCACTCCTTTTTGCATCTGTCTCTCACCTGCAAAACAACACAAACAAACAAAAAAACACATTAAAGTCGCTTATCGCAAGGTTATGCGTCTTTGTTCACATTACACAACTCTCAACACGAGAGAGAGCTTAAAAAGTATCTTACCCCTTGCCATGGCGCTTTCCCGTCTGTTGCCTCACCCTACAGCAAGCAAAACGCAAAAGAGAAACGGAGTTTGAGCTAAGGAGTTAATGTCAGATCAAGAAGAGGAAAAAAATGGGACATAGAGAAAGTTTACTTGGCTTCCAAGGGAAGGGACAGTTTGATGAACGACCCACTGAGAATCTACGACACCTATCTTCTCATGTGCAGGCTGCATTCCGGAGTAAAGTAGATTCAGTTTCGTCAGATAACAAACGAGATAACTAGAACAAGTAAACCTGTTTTATGCGTGATAAAAACAAGCTTCAAGTGTGTCCCTTTCGTACCTCAACACATCTTCTGAGTGCAAAGTCAAGCCCCCAACCATGAACCAAATCATTCTGTTTATAACATTTAAGGTAAGTCATATTAAGTACGACTGACATGAAGAGACAGATTTAAAGGGATGATGATGAAGAATGAACAAACAGGTGATGAAATAAGGAACCTGGATCATGTGCCATACGCATCGCCAGGCGTCTCTTGAAAATACAGGAGCCATGATCTCGACGAATCTGCATTTGTCAATGACAGAAAATTTCTGAGACTGGTTAATTCCTGCAAAACCAACTCGTAACAGACAGAAAGAAAGGTTTCTTGTACGTACGCAGCACATGGAGGGAGATGAGGATCTGAGCACCATCCAGGCTTTTCTTCTGTTATCCTGGTAAAATTAAAACCCGAAATTTCGTAAAGATCGTTACGTAAGAAACTAAACATGACCAAAGTCTGAGGGGTTTTTCTCTTATCATACTTGTGGACTTCAAGATCTCCTCTTCTCTTTGTCATCTGCCATGTTAAGCCCTTGTTTGGTTCCAAGCCAGGTTGGGAAATCTCCAGGCCATGCTTCTTCACTAGCTTTATGTACCTGAAGAAGATAGTCAAGATGATCAGCACAGAAACTGAACTAAAGGGAATCTGTCGTTTTAAATGAAAACAAGAACAAGAGACAGAACCCATTTTAAGATACAATAAGAACTTACTCTTCTGCATTGAAATGCTCGACCCCAAGGTCTTCATCCCAGATGAATATATAATCATATTTTGCTATAATATCAGGGTGCAAAAACCTCTTTGCATACCACCTAACATATTTCCAAGTGACAAGAGAGTCATTAGTCATAAACACCACCAGAGTATTCTCTACCACAGAGAATAGAACTGAGGTTGATAAGTTGTTTATACCATTTTGTCTGCTTTCGCACACTAATGTGTATAGCATTCTTGGACCATTCAAACTCATCCCACTCAGTTACTCGGCCGTCATAATGAAACAGGAGAATAGTGAAGTTCTCTGAAAACTGTTGAGAAGACGATAAAGCATATATGATGTGATATCAAAAGGCAAGAAATTCAAACAAAGGGAATGAACTAACCTTTTTGACACAAGCATCGATATTTTGTTTCTGATTTATACCCACGGTAAACGTCACCAGGTATCTTGGTTGGCTGGTTAAATCCTGAAGAAGCAAATAAGGTAAGCAAACATACCATATCTGATCATAATTTATTTTTGTCTAGTATATCAAGACTGTATCGCATCTAAACAATAATGCTTTGATGATATTAAAACTTGAAGAAAATACAAAATATGATTTGAGCACATACCTCATGCGGCAACCCCCATAATCTGCGCAAATAGAAGTCTGATTCAGCAGCAATTATACCCGGTGGCAACCTTTCAGCACCACGAGGATTTGAAGGAACCCATATCTGCACCAAACTCAGCAACGAAAAATGACAACATGAACGGAGAAATGTGCATCCAATGCAGTTTATCAAGAAAATACAGAAAGAAAACGCCAATAAACACGTGATCTTAGTATATAGCTTCCTTTATGTTTGGCAAGATGAAAGCTAAATGACTAAACTATGTAAAACCACAAACTATTCATAGACACTTATCACCTGTTTTGAAGTCCTCAAACATGTGTTATATCATTGGGGAGACCTTAGAGTCTATTGTCCATCAATATGAACACTAGTTGCATTATAATGTATGAATGGATATGGGTATAAACTCGTGTAACTAATGTACAACTTTAAAACATTCAAAGACATAAATAAAGGAGTGGAAGCATGCCTTTGATTTGTCGACTGGACCGGCTGAGCTGTTATCGCTACTCTTTGATGATGACCAAGATTTATGACTATCTGGAGTTGCAATTGCCGAACCCTTTTCCTCTATATACGAGAGATCGTTTGAAGGAAGGAAGTTTGTTGGGAGACTAACCTGGAATATGAGAACAAAATCTTGTTAAAGATAAAACAAACAAACAAAAAAATCTAATAAAACACAGAGCAGAGAGGTTGATTTAAAGAACCTTAGTGATTGATAATGATGGAAAAGATATTCCAACCAGAAAGCCAAAAGTTACTCCAAAAAATGCTGTTGCAATAATCTTCATGCCATCTTTTGATTTCCTACTAATCGAACTGAAATAACCAAAAACAAAAGCTGACTAAGATTCTCGTCACCTTCAAAACTAATGAAAATGATTCATCACATAGGCCTCGTCAAAGAAACCGAGAGGAGATTTTCACCTGCGTGAAAAGATTCCCATATCTTCGCCAAACTTCTGAATGTCGGTGCAGCATGCAACGGGGTTTCTCTCTGGCCTCCTGACAGTGAAGAAGCCAGGAACCTGCTAAAGTTAATAATACCGTGAGGTGTTTGAAGAAGACACAAGGATTTGCCCTTTATATATGGTAGATTTGGTCATCAACTACACTTATTAAAATGACCTTTTTCGTTCAATAAAGGTAAGTCATTATCGTAGACAATACAATATAGTGCTTCTAAACCAACCATGAGGGAGAGGAAAAAGCTTCAATACCAAACTATTGACCAAACCTAAAATGAGAAAATAAACCTATACAAAAAAGGAAGTCAAAACACACGTTTACTTCCGTTAATTAGATCATTCTACATTCGATAATCACAATTAGAAGCAAATGCTATCAAACAAGCAAGTAATCATGTGCTATTTCCCCCTTTGACAAACGCAAAACACAAACCATAAACTACAATTAATCACAGAACAAGTAGTCTTTAACAACAATAAGAACACTTTGCTTAGATTGCAAGACAGAAGATTAGCAATTAAACCCCGGATTAAGACAGCTCAATTCAGATTAAAGAACGACACTAGCCGTGAAATAATGCTGGAGGGTTCTTCAAACACATGAATCAATAAAGATTTCAAAGCAAACGTTACCCAATTCTTCCTAAAATTGACGCTTAATTCCTCAAATACTTATAACCAAAAAGAAAGACAGAATTTTCCTACAAAAAGAGAAAAAGAAAGACATCACGTTGGAAACGAACCTTGAATTAATAAAAGAGAGATCCCTGAGGGAAAAGGAACAGTAGAAGCACACGAGAAAATCGATTTTCACCAACACAAACCTCAAACCCCTCTCTCTTTTCGTAAAACACTCAGAAATAAACCAAAGAAGAGATGTTAAAACCCCGTGATCGCCTCTCTCGTCCAGAGAGACAAACCCAGAGAAACCAAAAAATTGTGTTTTGGAATAATAATTAAAATTTTATCGAAAACGTTTAATCTCCCTAGTGTTTCCGTTTTCTCGTCAATATTGATTTTTCCTTTTAAGAAAATTCAAAGCTGCGTAGGTTTTGGTTTGGTGTCCCAAAGGAAATTGTTTTTGATTTCTGGCGTTTTTTTATTTTAGGTGCAGGAGAGATAACCGAAAAAGCTCAAAAGCTAAAAGCTGATGTTTTCTTTTTTAAAATTTAAATAATTAAAATGTGAAATAGAAAAATTCGAAACTCGAAACGACAGAGTTTTTTCGAAGAAGTGTCCTGTTTTGATTGGCTTAACTCAAATGCGCGTAAAAGTACGCACGACATTAGAATTCCGACACGACCGACACGACACGCATACCCGTACACTTCAAAAACATCTCATGAATTCACTGTTTGTTGGTATATATAAAATGTGAATGTAAACAAGAAAATACAAATGTGATGCAAAAGAAAAGAACAAAAAAGATTAGCTGTTGGGAGATCTTTCCGAAAATCACGCCAGATTTTTACTGTTTAAGAAGATATGATTTATTTTTGCTAAAAGAAAGCAACAATACCAGATATTGTTACAAAATAGTAAATAATACGAGTATTATTATTTCTAACCTTTAGAGTTTCTATGAATTGGTTGAACGAAGAACTTTATTCTGAGCAAGATTTTTGTAAATAAATAGAGTTGGGAGTTTATGACATTGCTATATTTTCCGGCATTTTAAGATCGATGAAGTTTGACTAATGTGTTGCTAATAGGGTTGCCAAACTACTATTCAATGTAGATTTCTTACCAAACTGAGGAGTCCACTTGCTTAAATACAGAGGTCAACAATTTCTTTAATTGATTTTTCTTTTTTCTTTTTTTGTTATTATCGATTAATCGTGAGAATGGTAAAAACATTTGACGGTTATAAAATAGCGGAAGACATGTATGCAGTTAAAGATAAATTTTGAATATTGAGTTTTCTTTTTTTTTTATAAATGGAATATAGAGTTTAAACTTTAAAGTGTGATTTTTTCAGTTCTTCAAGGATAAATATAAAGACAAATTTATTAAATTTATTGATGAAAATATTACTTTATTTTAAATTTATATTATTGATAAAATATCGAAAATTGTATGTTGGACTTTTCTATATTTTAGAATTTTCAGGGAAAAGAAAGATTGAGATTGGGGAAGTAAGACTTTCTATATGAAAACAACGAAAAGAGAGGTTAAGATTGGGGAAGTAAGACTTTCTATATGAAAATAACGGAAAGAGAGATTGAGATCGGTATGTGTTTTCTCTTCTTCCCTAAGTAAACTTCTGGATTATTTGTGATTGTATTTAATTCAATTAGAACAGATAACATGTAACATAATGATCTGTGCTTACTGTACCGCCAAATCACCAAATTTTCTGCAAATGAGAGATACATAACTGTTATCTCTAATGAAATCCTTTTATGTTACCAATGCCTCTATCATTTCTGCTTTGGGACATTAAGAAATTTTGGTTTTTTACTAGCTTATTAGTGACAAAAGCTGAAATTATATTCGAGAGGCTATAATTCACTTGATAGTTGTAAGAAGTGATATGTACGATTGTATTCAAATACGAAACACAAGCTACACAACAGAAAGAAGTACCATTTACCTTTCACCATCCTTCACTTTCAAGATTATTAAATTGCCTTTGGCAGCGTATAATGTTGGGAAGTCCATATTACAAAGTCTGCATATATCGCTGTCACAACTCATAAGAATTGAGCTATCTATACTATTAAAACAGAAAACATTTTTAAAATAAACTTTTAGTTCATGTGTGATTTATAAGTAATGTCATTGGAAATTTTAATATCATTAAGGATAATTTAGACTAAACATATATGTAGACTATAATAGGTTTTAATACACTTGATCACACATGATTATGTAAAGATTAATTACCATAAATAAAAATATAGTAATTAAATATATTTAATCTTTAAGATAATAATAATAAAACAATATGTATTTAATATTAAAATAAATGATTAGTATAATATAACAAAATTAATTATTTTTATAAACCATGTAATCAAATTTTAGTAA
>KE155780.1:92677-105963 GCA_000411075.1 Sisymbrium irio
ATGTAACCATAAATTTGATGGTTATACTATTTAAAAATGCAATACTATATTATAGGAAGGATGATTCGAAAGATGGAGTATTTTTAAAATCTTTTTTAGGTAATTAATTTATTTCTATGGGGTATTATTGGATGTAGATATTGAAATCAACTTTATAGGTTTTTTTAATCCTTTGTTATTCAATGATGAATTATAAATTATATATTAAAATCTGTCGTTATTGGATTTTATATTTACAATTCTATCATTAAAAGAGTTTGAAATCTTTTGTTATTCAATTAAAAATTTGAATATAAAAATTAGAATCTTGTGTTATTCATATTTTATAGATTTTACAATTCATTTGATTTTTAAAAATTTAAAAAATTTGAATTAAAATTTTATTTGTAAATTTTAGCAACCCTCAAATTTTGAAATCATTATTGGCAACCACATTATGTATTATACATATCAATTAATCTTCACGTCATTTTTGATTTTACAACAATGATCACAACAATCATTAATTGCAACAAATCTTCACATCATAAGTTTTTCCTAACCCTTCTTCTTCACGTCTCACTTTGACATCAATTTCTCAGAAAAAATATTTTCTCATCCTTTGATCAAACAATCTTTTTTTTTTGCCAAAATGATCTCAGATCAAAATTCAGGTTCTCTATCTATCATTAGTCATATCTACTTTATCTTATGTAGAGTTTGAAAAAAACACAAAACTGATTATCTATAATCTATTTAACATTTCTGATTTCTGTTGTTGTTATTGTTATTGTTACTACAGGTTTTTGGAATAATGGAAACAAACGTGAATGAGGAAGATGAATCAGATGTGGATGTTATTCTGTTGATGCTTGTGGGATCTTTTAATGAAAATGAGAATCAAATTCCACATCCAATTAGGCAACAAATAATAAGAGAGGGACATGATTATATACAAAGGGCTATATATGAAGGAGGATCCTAATCATTTTCGGCAATTATATCGTATGTATCCTGATGTATTTGCAGATTTATGCTATCTTATCAGAACAAAGACAGGGTTGGAAAACACACGATATGTGTGTCGAAGAGATGGTTGCTATGTTTTTGATGACAGTTGGTCAAAATTCGAAATATTGTCACACGATACACTTTTAAGAGGTCAAAGTTCACAACAAGTACGAATTTTCATAAAGTTCTCAGAGCTTTAAACACACTTGCACGAAATTTAATGGACAAGCCTAGTCATACGATGCCACCGAAAATAAGCAGAAACCCAAGATTTTATCCTTATTTCAAGGTATATGTCTTTTATGTTTGTATGTTATATCCTTACTATTTATATATTAACAAATTTTTAACTTTATTTTAGAACTGTATTGAAGCTATTGATGTCACTCACATTACCACAATGGTAGAAGGCCTTGAAAAAGCAAGTTATCGTAATCGAAAAGGAGTTATTTCACAAAATGTATTAGCTGCTTGTAACTTTGATCTTGAGTTCATATACGTTTTAAGTGGCTGGAAAGGCTCGGCTCATGACTCAAAAGTTTTATAAGATACTTTAACAAGGACTAACAGACTGCAAGGTCCATAAGGTAATTACTGATTGAGATATATAATATAACAATAAATATGATTTTCTAAATCAAATGAGTATAATGTGTCTCGATTTTTCAGGAAAATATTATCTAATCGATTGTGGGTTTGCAAACCGACATAATTTCTTAGCTTCACTACGAAGTACTCAGTATCATCTTCAAGAATTTTGTGGTGAAAGACAGGATCAAGCAAATCAAAATGAATTGCGTCCATCTTCAGCTGTCATTCTTCTTGTTTTGGCTGGAATTCTTCAACGAAAAGATTCAAAGCATTTGATGTTTGGGATACTTATCTAAAAGTAAGTGTTTATTTTTAGAATAATTATTCTGTTTTTTTTTTTACATACTATTGATAAGATATTTTTTCATAGGCACATCCGGATGATAAAAATCTATGTTACGAGAATTTTTTGATGAACTGCAAATCATATGTGGGGAAGGTGTTGCTACTGGAAAAAATGCTCTTGGATTAGGTGAGGATACTGATGCAGGTACATAAAAAGTTGGAGGAGATCCAAGAGAAGAACATGTGAATGATCAAGATGATATACATGAGTTAGGTGCAACAACTCATCATCATGAATCTCTGGATCCTATTCAACCATTTGATTCTAAGACAACTGCAGAAGTTATCTCAGATTAAAATTCAGGTTCTCTATCTATCATTAGTCATATCTATTTTATCATGTGTAGAGTATGAAAAAACACAAAATTGATTATCTATAATCTATTTAACATTTTTGATTTATGTTGTTGTTATTGTTATTGCAGGTTTTTGAAATAATGGAAAAAAACGTGAACGAGGAAGATGATTCAGATGTAGATATTATTCTGTTGATGCTTGTGGGATCTTTTAATGAAAATGAGAATCAAATTCCACGTCCTATTAGGCGACAAATAACAAGAGAGGGACATGATTATATACAAAGGGCTATGAAGGAGGATCCTAATCATTTTCCGCAATTATATCGTATGTACCCTGATGTATTTGCAGATTTATGCTATCTTATCAAAACAAAGACATGGTTGGAAAACACACGATATGTGTGTGTCGAAGAGATGGTTGCTATGTTTTTGATGACAATTGGTCAAAATTCGAAATATTGTCACACTAGACACTTTCAAGAGGTCAAAGTTCACAGCAAGTACGAATTTTCATAAAGTTCTCAGAGATTTAAACACACTTGCACCAACTTTAATGGCCAAGCCTAGTCATACAGTGCCAACGAAAATAAGCAGAAACACAAGATTTTATCCTTATTTCAAGGTATATGTCTTTTATGTTACTATTTATATATTAACAAATTTTTAACGTTATTTTAGAACTGTATTGAAGCTATTGATGGCACTCACATTACCGCAATGGTAAAAGGCCCTGAAAAAATAAGTTACCGTAATCGAAAAGGAGTCATTTCACAAAATGTATTAGCTGCTTGTAACTTGATCTTGAGTTCATATACATTTTAAGTGGCTGGGAAGGCTCAGCTCATGACTCAAAATTTTTACAAGATACCTTAACAAGAAGAACTAACAGACTGCAAGTTCCAAAAGGTAATTAATGATTGAGATATATAATATAACTATATGATTTTCTAAATCAAATGAGTATAATGTGTCTTGATTTTTCAGGAAAATATTATCTAGTTGATTGTGGGTCTGCAAACCGACATAATTTCTTAGCTTCGTACTCGGTATCATCTTCTAGAATTTTGTGGTAAAGGACGGGATCCAGCAAATCAAATGAATTGCGTCGATCTTCAGCGTCTTGGCTAGAATTCTTCAAAAAATCTGGTTTATTTTGTACATACTATTGATATGATATTTTTTCACAGGCACATCCGAATGATAAAAATCTACGTTACGAAACATTTTAATTTTTGGATGAGCTGCAAATCATATTTGGAGAAGGTGTTGCTACTGAAAAAAATGCTCTTGGATTAGGTGAGGATACTGATGCACGTCCATACAAAGTTGGAAGAGATCCAAGAGAAAAACATGTGAATGATCAAGATGACATACATGAGTTAGGTGCAACAACTCATCATCATGAATCTCTGGATCCTATTCAACCATTTGATTCTAACACAATTGCAGAAGTTCGAACAGAGAAGCTTCAACCCAAAAGCAGAAAAAAAGAAGAGTAATGTTCGGGATGCTATTACAAAAATTTCAAGTTTGGAACAAAGTATTTGTTACAAAGCACTTACCAAAATTTATCATTTGGGTATACAAGACGTCTTTGTCAATATGTCCATGGAAGAAAGGCTAGAGTGGATTCAAACAATTATGGAATGAATGTGAGGTTTATATGTTTTAGGGTTTTTTTTTCTTCTTATGTGTTGCTACGTTTTTAGTTTTATTTTATAGTTTTAATAATTTATCTTTAAAGATTTGAATTATATTTGAATTTAGAATCCTTCTATTGTATAATTCAAATGATATCATGTTGATATTAAAAATACAGTGACACAGATTTAAAATGATTAGATAAATCATATATCTGAAATTTTAAAGTGAAACAAAACTTCTAAAAATCTGTTCTATTATAAATCTAGCAGAAATGATTTCAATTTCTATATCCAATAATGATTTTGTAATTTTGGGTAATTATTTTGGAACTCATTAGTTATGCTAATAATAAAAATAATTTTCAATAATTTGAAACTATTAAATTATAATAGCTACAGTTTTATATTTATATTATTAATAAAACTGAATAATTTAAACTCAAAATCTGTAAAACCAAAAGTCTAAAAGAACAGTCATTTCTAAACAGCTCCAAAACAATTTGTGAATTTTTTTCTCTTAAATTAAAAAACTTAATCTATTGGAATTTTAAGTCAGATTTTTTGAAGTCATTTTTATTAATGATAATTAATGCTTAAAAAGAAATAACAAAACCTAAATAACCATTATAAAATTGAAAAAAAAAACAAAAACAGAAATAACAGAATAAACAAGAGATACAATAAATTGTTCCAAATCATCCAAAAGAGCCTCGACATTTGACTGAACCACAATGACAAATCCTTTTACCTTTAAAAATTGTCTCCCCATCTTCTCCAGATTCTTCAGTTTTATAAGACATTCCATAATCATACCTCAACTCTGTCAATGGAGGTATATGCTTCATTGCAAAAAATGCAATGCGAACAGATGGTTGTTGAGTATTCTCAAACTCAATAGGCTGCCACATAACATTTGGCGAGCAGCTATGGTTCATGAACCGGCTGACGTTCCCATACTCTTTTGAGCTGAGCAACATTTGCCACCGAAGTTTATAAACTTCTGAGACTTGCTCCCAGCAATCTTCACCCACAAGCTCAGGCTCATAGTTCCACCTGAACCGATTATAAAACCGAGAAGTATCAAACAGGTATTCGTCATCTTCTTCTACTTCATCTCTTCTCTTAGCCATACCAACCAACTCACAAATGAAAGTCCCTGCTCGAATTGGCTCCAACGAACGCAATCCCCAACCACAGTTCTCTGTCTTGAACACTTCAACGTGAACTTTCAAACCAGTTTGAAATACTCTATTGTGGCAATCAGGAGGACAGGGACACATATCACCACATTCGTAAACCATCGGTCTACGACATATTAGAATACGGTCATGGTATGGTAATTCACCACCATTTCTTTGAATACAAAGACACTTATGATCTTCACATAACTGACCTTGACAATTACTGCATGCGGTAGATTGATAGTTCTCAACAATCATCATACTTGAACAAGTCGTAGAGTTGATATAGTTGAAATCTTGAGGTCTCTCTTTGTCATTCTCATCAATCACATTCACGAGTGGGATCTTTAAAGTCTCGGCTCCAGATGAAAGATCTTCAAGTATCAAACCCTTTCTCGAATTATCCAAACCACACTTCCTCCAATCTTTAGATGACTTCCAGTTTGCATAACCAGAAGGCTGGTCGGGTTTCCTTATCAATTTAAACTTGAACTCTTCGAACCCTGATTCCCCTTTTACTTTCCAGTAATCAGCAACCAAATAAAGCCCATCGTAGATGTAGATCTTTTTCTTGTTGTTGTTGGGATCTTCTTCACCTCTGATCACTCTAACCTCATTACCTTTTCTCTTACTTTCTTCCAGTGCAAGGTTTCCTCTTCCAAGTTTCTGATCAATAGCTTGGCCATTCTTATCCTTTCCACCGTGTCCGGTATATATCAAAGTTTCAAGGTCCTGTGTTTCATCATTGTAGTGTCCTGATGTTACTACACTTGTAGCTAAAGGACCTTCTGCTGCACCATCTTTAATAGTCAGGTAGTCAATACCAGCAACCATCTGAGTGTGAAGCCCAACTAAACACATCTCACCCCAGAAGTAAAAGATATCACCTACTTGAACTCCAGGAACTGGGCCAATTCTCTTATTCGTATTGGTCCTAACACCCAAATTTGTGAAGGCCGTTGTAAGCACACCTTTTGCAACTTTTAGTTGACATAACCGACGTCGAACCGCATCAAATCGTATCAAAACTGAACCAGTTAGCTCTTGGTTCCCCGTTTCCCTCTCTGCTTCGCTTATACCCGAGTCGAAAGCTGGACAAGATGTAACCACTTTGCTGTTGGGATCATAAGTTTTTGGTTTCTTTATGGTTGGTTTCAAGTTTTTTGAACCTTTTGGTCGACCACGTTTTCTTTTGATCGGACCAGTACTAGGACTAACATCAGCAGTAATAGAGTCTTCGTTGGCATCATCAACTGGTATAATTGCTCGAAGAGGTGTGACCATTAGAGGAAGAGGTGTTTTGTTGGTTTCATCATCAATGGTTTGAAGCGGTGAAGCATCTGGAGTAGGAAGAGGTGCTGTTGTGTTGTGAGTTTCATCGTCAATGGTTGGAAGTGGTGGAGCATCTGGAGTAGGAAGAGGTGGTGTTGTGTTGTGAGTTTCATCGTCAATGGTTGGAAGCGGTGGAGCATCCAGAGTAGGAAGAGGTGTTGTTGTGTTGTGGTGATCAGCTATGGTTTGAAGTGATGACTCCACTGGAGGAGGAGATATTGTTGAATTGTAGATTTTGTCTTCAACAGCACAAGGATCTGAGACCACTGGAGATAGAGGTGTTGTCATGTTGTAGATATCATCAAAGGTACGAAGGGATGAGATCATTTGAGAACTTGGTGATGATGCTATGTTTTCGATCTCATTATCATCGTCATCAAAAACTGATTTCCAACTTCTCAGCCAGTTTGAATTAGACATGACCAATTGAAAAAACAAATTTAGTCCCTGTGGATAAAAAGAAGGGAAATGATAAAAAGTTAATAATCATTATACCAGTAGAAAACATAATGAGAAACAAACAAATAGAAATGAAAAATTAAATATATGCAATATTCTAAAAGGTAATAAGTATACCTTTTAAATAATAAATACTGAAAGGTGGAAAAATTAAAAGATAGATTATTTATAAAAATTAAAGTGTATAACGTGAAGAGTCCTTAAAAGTGTTTGTCTATATTTAAGAATTGAGAACATTGTCAAATGTTGTCTATATTTAAGAATTGAGAACATTGTCAAAATGTTCTCTATATGCAAATGTAACACATGAAAGAGTCCAATAATTAACTTCCATAAAATCGTTGTATTAATGCTCTAAAATGCAAAAATTTCCTCAGATTGTAATTTATAAACATCAAATAATAATTAAGTATATACACTTTAATGATAATAAATTAAGGACACAACAAACAACATGTCTCAAATTTTATCTCTTAAGACAGAAATGATAGATAATTATAAAAATACATAAATAATAAAAAATGTATTTCATGAAACCATTTCAATCTCCTCATACTCTCAACTTTACAGAAAAAAGAACACATAAAATAATTAAAGAAGAAAATATTAAGCCACAACTTATTGAATACTAAAACATGTTTATGTAAGAAGCTCATCAACACAAACTAAGTAACAAAAAAAATTAATTAACACATACCTTTGAAACACAACAATTGAGAGCTATATAGGCTTTCAAAAGAAATCGAATGACAAGAGAGAAAAGGAGAAACAAGAACCAAAAAGAAAAAGAAAACTACTAATGAAAAATGGTTTAGGTAGCAGAATGTGTTTATTTTTTGATATTTGGTACTTGCTAGTGAAGAAGAAAATAAGAGATAACCTCTATTTAAAAGGATTTCAGCATGATGTGTTGATATTTACAAAAAGAATAAAGACCCTTAGATTAAGCTTAATTAATCTCCACCGTTTAAATTTTAAAACATAAAAAGTCTTAGATTTGTTTTCATTTTATTCATTGTATCTAATTAATGCTATTACCAGGTTTGACTAAAAATATTAATTGACAATCTTCTTCTTCCAGTTTTATATATATAATATTTTCAACATATCTATATATAGTTTTGGTCAAAATTTGAATGGTTTTGGATTAATCTTCCAACCTGTCAAATCCTATATTTATTATATTTTTTTTTGAATATTTGAATATAATAAATTTTCTTTTATAACATTAAAGAACAATCAACTATTATTCGTTAAATTTCCATATGAACAACTTAAAAGCATTATTAGTACGACCTAGCAAGTTCATTGGAACCTAAAACAAGAACAAGACACACATATGAAAAAGTTGCAGTTCCTTTTCATAATAGGTTGTCCTAACACATGTACATTTATGGTTTGTCTTAACATTATGCATACACTCCAATCTAATAATATAAAACGTGGAATTCTGATTCCCAGTTCTTCTGTCTTTGAACATTCTCTTTTAAAAAAGATTTTAAACGAACCCTACACATTCTTTCTGATTTCCAGTTCTTTTTTCTGTGAACTTTCACGTACGTGTTTGGATTTTACTAAAACAATATTCAGTTTTATCTTAATATCTCGGATAGAGTTAGTGTCAAAAATAATGAATTGTGAATTAGTTAGTGTTGGAGATGGGTTTGACACCATTATAGAAGCCCATCCCGGATTCACATCAGCCCACTTTAAAAATTAAATTTTTGACCTAATTCCGCCTTGACATCTAATCAATAAAGGAAAAGGTCGAGGCGGATAAAGAAAAAAAGATAATTACGATTGAATAAAGAGATAATCATGAGTTCTTTCCTATTCAGAAAAGGAAGGATGCTTTGAGGAACCGACTTAAAAGACCTATAAAAGGAATCGAGAAAAAGGCAGAAAGTGTCATTCGTAATCGGACACACAGAGCATAAGAGAGCTAAAGCAAAGACCTTTTTCTTTACTCTCGAATTTAACATTCGGATCGGCCTCGCTCTTTTAGACGAGCCGACCCGAATCCCTGTTGTACTTTGTTTCCTTCTTGAAGATCAATAAAACTCCTATTCAATCTCTAAATCCACACAAATCCTAATCTCGTATATTATCATTGTGAGGTTTTGGTTCAACAGTTAGATATACCATAAACCATAATACAAAATTTTGACAGTAATTTCAAATGAAAATGTAATGGATCATAACTTGCCAAAAGTGTGCCAACAATTTATTTTCTTTTTTTTTGTTGATAAGTCGAAGCACAGCCTTTCAGTAAACATAACAAATATGTCAAGATAAAGAGTAACAAATTATGCTATATAGGTAATCTTTATGATGGTGGATTCAATTAGATTAATCATCTAAAAGAAATGCAACCTGTATATCTGATAAATGGAACTAATTGATAGAAGAAATATAATTCTTACAATTTGTCAACAAATATAAATACAGATGTTTATGCTAACAACTTGATAATTAATGCACTCGTATGAAAAATCTTGCATTGTCATATTAGAATTGCCATATTAGAATGAAAACTCATGCATCCAAAAGTCATTATATTTTATTAATTAGTTGAAACTCAAACTGTAATGTATTACTGCCAATATACAGTATTTATAGCATCCAAGTGAAGTTTTTTCATTATAGATGTTCACAACTAATTTTAGATGTATAACTCATGGTATGATTATCAGGCGTAGTTAGAATTAGAGAAACCTATGCTCATATCTATAAAACTCTTATAAATATGCGAGGCAGACGTCCCTTACAAGATAATAGATATAATGTATTAATGAAGAAAAGACGAAAGATTTATTAAAAGATTAAAAAGATAAGCAATTATATTGTGTTATATAAAACAACAAGATCTAACATAAATTAACTCCTTACGGAGGGTCAAAGGATTAACGTGCAATTATCTTTTCTTTTAACGCTTATTTATTCATTCATTTATTAAGAATAGAAGTTGATACATCCACATTACATCAATAATAAACGGACTCAAATACACATCCACAATTCAAAGCCAAACATTAAAAGGAAACGACGAAGAAGTTAATTTCTACGATGCTTTGGATACCGAAGCCTTATTCGCCAACGAGTTTTAAACCCATTTTGTTCCTTCTCCTGAATCAATCCCAAAAGAATGAGCTCGTCGCTCTTGGCTATCATCTTCCTCTTGATGAAATTCCATGGTCCTCTATAATTATTGATGATGTGTAATAACCATTCTTCTACCAATTCATCAATGCTCCATGAACATACAATACCCGGATCCCAAATCCAATAACCAGAAAAAATAAAAGTGTGGGAACTATATCCAATCCTTAGGTTGGATCAAAAATTTAGAAAACGGGCATCATGAAAAATGAATAGATCTTTCACGGAGATAACAGACTAGTCTTGGGTGATATCATAACACACACAGACACTAATGACGAGCCATAAATAATTTGTCTCCAAAACTGGAGGAATAGATCGGAAACTGTTTCATTTCTGTTGATTGAATGAAATAAATCCTAGCGAGACTCCATAAACAGTTTGCTCCAAATGTTGTGTAATAGTACCTCTCAACTTCCGATTCACAGTCGACTGCACGTGAGACAGAGACTGCGTTGAAGGATTGGTGGGATGAAAACCACAGATTCCTATATTGAATCCGATCGCAGTAATCATCGTCAAGATGAGATTGTATAGGAAAGTTTTCCAATGAAAGAAAATAACACTTAGAAATTATTGAAAGGAAAGAAGAAAACTAAATAAAAGAAGAGGGTAAAGAGCCACCAGCAAATACCGGTGCCCACGAAATTGAATTCAGAAAACGGTATCTTTTGATCGCCTTTGCTGTCGCTTCACGTGCGATTATCATATCCTATAACGTAAACCCTTGTTACCACTAGGAAGAGTATCATATCCAAAGGAGACTATTATTCTCAGCCTCCACAAACCGCATGAGCACCAGAAAAACTCCAGTAGATAAATCCTGGAAAATACAAGTTAAAATCTTCATGTAATAATTTCTCTTTAGAAGTCTCACAAGACCCAGCGACGATATACAATGCACATAGAAACTAAAATTGATAAAGGGAAGGAAAAAGTCATTATCAAACAAAGTTAGAAACTTTTACATTATTTTCAAGGAAAGTTAATTAATAATGAATTCTCTCTTTTAAGTGAATTCATGGTTCCTCTTCTCTCTTACAGTACACTAGTGTTTTTTTTGGTAAACATATTAAGATAGTTTCAAAGTAAATACTACTCAATCAATCTCAAGCATGACCAAAATAAAAAGAATCTAAAAATTATATTCTGATAAATATTAATATAAAACTCACTATTAAGCAACATCCAAATGAGACGAATAGCATCTTCAGTGATGAGAACCTGTCATTATTTCTATTACAAAAATAGTTATAGAATTTTCCGTTTAATTATTTGTTGGGTAACATGTGTTCTTGAGGTTTTGAATTTTTTTTTAAAATTCTCAAATGAAATATTTTATTCATTCTGTTTTTTAATATTAATTTTCTTTTTCTTTTAATGGTGAGATACTCTATGAAAATTTACTGATGGAGCTCCTCTAATATCCTCAGCCTCCACACACCGCATGCGCACCAAAACAACTTCAGTATATAAACCCTGGAAAGTACAAATTAAAAACCTTCATATTATTATTTCTCTTTAGATGGGTTACAAAACCCCACGATGACATATGATACACAGAGAAACTAAACTTTGATAAAAGAGAAAAATTCATTATGATTTAAAGTAGAGCTTCTACACTATTTTTGAGGAAAGTTAATCAATAATGAGTTTTCTATTTTAAGCAATCTCATGGCTCCTCTATCCTCTATCTCTTACAGTACACTAGTTTCGAAGCAAATAGTAACTCGATAAAGCATGAAAAAATAATAAAAACCTAAGCATATAAATATAATAATTTAAGACACATTAGTAATCAATAATGAGTTTTTATCGTTAATTTGAGTTTATTGTTCATCTCCCTCTTTCAGTACACTATTTTTGAAATAAAAATTACTCAATCACGCATGACCAAACTAATAAAAACCTAAAAATACAAATCTGATCAATATTAACAAAAAAACTCAGTGTTTTCTTCATCATAATTACATGACACAGTTACATTTCTACTTACGGAAAAACTCTTCAATCACCAAGTCAAGTAAACAAACTTCATATTACCGCTTTCACTAAGATAGAACTCTGTATGATTAATTGCCCCAGTTTCACTTCTTCTAAATTGCTACAAGAGAGATTTGCAAGGCAAACTTACATGATAGTTTTCGAGTAAAAAAAGCAAGGATAAAAGCTTTTATATCCTAACTGTTCGAGAGAGGGAGATACTGACTCATAAAGGAGAACGTAGCTGGATGCAGTGACTTATTCAACTTTTTCAGGGATCTGTAAGAGCTCACAACCGCCGGACTTCAGTTCCAGGAAACCGTACTCTTAACTTCACACTCGGAAAGGCAGAAATTTGTGGAAGACATGCAAGACCCTAACCTAATGTCACAAAAAAGGGAATTGTGTTCTCTTAGAAATTAAAACAATTAGATAATTTACGCTTTATTGCCCTCATCCATTAAATAAACCCCTACAGTTTTAAGGCCAAAATGTCCATTAATTGTTATGTACTATTATTTATTTATTTTATTTAAGTCAGATTAGGACTTCCTCATAATACCACCAAATCAACTACTGAAGTTCTGTTTTTGCTATATGTGTTACAACTTACAACGGGTCCTTTGTGGAAGAGAAACTTATGGCGTTGAAGTAGCATAAACTTTGGTTAGACTGGACGGAGGATGGAAATAAATCTAATTTGATGGTTTACTTGTATCACCATTGAAGGGAAAACAAATCTCATTTATAGTTAAATGAAGCCTCCTAAACATTAGAAACCATGACCGTATGTGCTTAGCGGTGTTTTCAGCATCTATATGTGCAATTCTTGGCGATCTGTCCAAGTTCACATTTAGCCAAATTAAATGAGTTACTTCCTTCACAAGGAGAGATTTCTTTATCAGAAAGTCATCAAGTTGATTTGGTGTTATACTTTAGATATATTAGAAAACCAAGTGAACGAGCTATTTTATGGCTATATTCACCCTCTGAGGGATTAGTAAAATTTTGTAACACCCGTCTCATCCACTCTCGAGAACGGCGTGCCACATCGTCTAACTTCTCTCTCAAATAACTCATCAATACTCCATTTTTATTAGATCGCCAATAATTCTACAATCCCAATAACCGAAATAAAATCATACAACAAGTTTTTAAAACAAAATATGAAAAACCATAAAATATCCCAAAAGCCACTCGATCAATCCGTAGGTCCATCTACTCATCAAGCTCACCTGAAATATAAAAGGAGGGAGTGAGCAACTGGGGAGTCGCTCAGTGAGGTTGGGAAGCTATCCGTAAAA
>KE155780.1:128683-163795 GCA_000411075.1 Sisymbrium irio
CAATTCTTAGATGACTTCCAGTTTGCATAGCCAGAAGGCTGGCCGGTTTTCCTTACCAATTTAAACTTGAACTCTTCGAACCCTGATTCCCCTTTCACTTTCCAGTAATCTGTAACCAGATAAAGCCCATCGTAGATGTAGATCTTTTTCTTGTTGTTGTTGGGATCTTCTTCACCTCTGATCACTCTAACCTCATTACATTTCCTCTTACTTGCTTCAAGTGCAAGGTTTCCTCTTCCAAGTTTCTGATCAATAGCTTGGCCATTCTTGTCCTTTCCACCGTGTCCGGTATATATCAGAGTTTCAAGATCCTGTGTTTCATCATTGTAGTGTCCTGATGTTACTACGCTTGTAGCTAAAGGACCTTCGGTTGCACCATCTTTAATAGTCAGATAGTCAATACCAGCGACCATCTGAGTGTGAAGCCCAACTAAGCACATCTCCCCCCAGAAGTAAAAGATATCACCTACTTGAACTCCAGGAACTGGGCCAATTCTCTTCTTCGTATTGGTCCTAATACCCAAATTTGTACAATTTGTGAAGGCCGTTGTAAGCACACCTTTTGCAACTTTTAGTTGGCATAACCGACGTCTAACCGCATCAAACCGCATCAAAACTGAACCAGTTAGCTCTTGGTTCCCTGTTTCCCTCTCTGCTTCGCTTATACCCGAGTCGAAAGCTGGGCAAGATGTAACCACCTTGCTGTTGGGATCATAAGTTTTTGGTTTCTTCATGGTTGGTTTCAAGTTTTTTGAACCCTTTGGTCGACCACGTTTTCTTTTGATCGGACCAGTACTAGGACCAACATCAGCAGTAACAGAGTCTTCGTTGGCATCATCAACTGGTATGATTTCTCGAACAGGTGTGACCATTAGAGGAAGAGGTGTTTTGTTGGTTTCATCATCAATGGTTTGAAGCGGTGGAGCATCTGGAGTAGGAAGAGGTGCTGCTATGTTATGGTTATCCTCAACGGTTTGAAGCGGTGATCTTATAATTGGACCCGCAGTAGGACCAACATCAACAGCAGTAGAGTCTTTGTCATCAGCTGGTATAACGGTTTGATTTGGGAATACCACCAGAGGAGGAGGTGCTGCATTGTTGATTTCACCATTAACGGGTTGACTTAAAGTGGCCTCTGGAGTAGGAAGAGGTGTTGTTGTGTTGTGAGTTTCATCTTCAATGGTTGGAAGCGGTGGAGCATCTGGAGTAGGAAGAGGTGTTGTTATGTTGTTGTCATCAGCGACGGTTTGAAGTGATGACTCCACTGGAGGAGGATATATTGTTGAATTGTAAGTTTTGTCATCAACAGCACAAGGATCTGAGAACACTGGAGATAGAGGTGTTGTCATGTTGTAGATATCATCAAAGGTATGAAGGGATGAGATCATTTGAGAACTTGGTGATGATGCTATGTTTTCGATCTCATTATCATCATCATCAAAAACAGATTTCCAACTTCTCAGCCAGTTTGAATTAGACATGTCCAACTGAAAAAACAAATTTAGTCCCTGTGGATAAAAAAAGGGGAAATGATAAAGAGTTAATAATCATTAAACCAGTATAAAACATAATGAGAAACAAACAAATAAAAATGACAAATGAAATATATGCAATATACTAGAAGGTAATAAGTATACCTTTTAAATAATAAATACTGAATGGTGGAAAAATTAAAAGAGATTATTTATAAAAATTAAATTGTATAACGTGAAGAGTTCTTAAAAGTGCTTGAGAACATTGTCAAATGTTGTCTATATTTAAGAATTGAGAACATTGTCATCTATATGCAAGTGTAACACATGAAAGAGTCCAATAATTAACTTCCATAAAATCTCTGTATTAATGCTCTAAAAAGCAAAAGTTTCCTCAGATTGTAATTTATAAAAATCAAATAATAATTAACTATATACATCTTTAATGATATTAAATTAAAGACTCAACAAACAATATGTCTCAAATTTTATCTCTTAAGACAGAAATGATAGATAGTTATAAAAAAGACAGAAATAAAAAATTTATTTCATGAAACCATTTCAATCTCCTCATGCTCTCAACTTTACATTAAAAAAAAGAACACAGAAAATAACCAAAGAAAAAAATATTAACCCACAACTTATTGAATATTAAAACATGCTTATGTAAGAAGCTCATCATAAAAAACTAAGTAACAAAAATAATTAATTAACACGTACCTCTGAAACACAACAATTGAGAACTATATAGGCTTTCAAAAGAAATCGAATGACAAGAGAGAAAAGGAGAAACAAGAAACAAAAAGAAAAACAAAATTACTAATGAAAAATGGTTTAGATAGCAGAATATGTTTATCTTTTGATATTTGGTACTTGGTAGTGAAGAAGAAAATAAGAGATAACCTCTATTTAAAAGGATTTCAGCATGATGTGTTGATGTTTACAAAAAGAATAAGGACCCTTAGATTAAGCTTAATTCATCTCCACCGTCTAAAATTTAAGACATAAAAAGTCCTAGATTTGTTTTCATTTTATTCATTGTATCTAATTAATGCTATTACCAGGTTTGACTATTAATTGACATAAACAGAAAATAATCTTCTTCTTCCAGTTTTATATATAATATTTTCAACATATCTATATATAGTTTTAGTCAAAATTTGAATGGTTTTGGATTAACCTTCCAACCTGTCAAATCCTATATTTATTATTCTTTTTTGAATATTTGAATATAATAAATTTTCTTTTGTAAACATTAATGAACAATTTTCTATTATTATTCATTAAATTTCCAAATGAACAACCTAAAAGCATTATTAGTATGACATAACAAGTTCATTGGAACCTAAAACGAGAAAAAGACACGCATATGAAAAAGTAGTTTAGTAGAGTTCAGAAACTACGCAATCTGAATCACTTGTTGCAGTTCCTTTTCATAGTAGTTTGTCCTAACACATGTACATTTATGGTTTGTCTTAACATTATGCATACACTCCAATCTAATAATATAAAAGGTGGAATTCTGATTTCCAGTTCCTCTGTCTTTGAACATTCTCTTTAAAAAAGATTTTACACAAACCCTACACATTCTTTCTGATTTCCAGTTGTTTTTTCTTCGAACTTTCACGTACGTGTTTGGATTTTACTAAAACAGTGTTCAGTTTCATCTCAATATCTCACGATAGAGTTAGTGTCAAAAATAATGAATTGTGAATTAGTTAGTGTTGGAGATGGCTTTGACACCATCATAAAGGCCCATCCCGAATTTGCATCGGCCCATTTTAAAAATTAAAAACTTTGACCTAATTTCGTCTTGACATCTAATCAATAAAGGAAAAAGTCGAGAGCGGATAAAGAAAAAAAGATATTACGATTGAATAAAGAGATAATCATGGGTTCTTTCCTATTTTGAAAAAGAAGGAGGCTTTGAGGAACCGAGTTAAAAGATCTATAAAAGGACTCGAGACAAAGGCAGAATCAGTCATTCACAATCGGACACACAGAGTATAAGAGAGCTAAAGCAAAGACCTTTTTCTCTACTCTCAAATTTAACATTCGGCTTGGCCTCGCTCTTTTAGACGAGCCGACCCAAATCCTTATTGTACTTTGTTTCCTTCTTGAAGATCAATAAAACTCCTATTCAATCTCTAAACCCACACAAATCCTAATCTCATATATTGTCATTGTGATATTTTTGGTTCAACATTTAGATATACCATAAACCATGATACAAAATTTTGACAGTAATTTCAAATGACAATGTAATGGATCATAACTTGCCAAAAGAGTGCCAACAATTTATTTTCTCTTTTTTTTTGTTGATAAGTCGAAGCACAGCCTTTCAGTAAACATAAAAAATATGTTCAAGATAAAGAGCAAAAAATTATGCTATATAGGTAATCTTTATGATGGTGGAATCAGTTAGATTAATCATTTAGAAAAAAATGCAACCAGTATCTGATAAATGGAACTAATTGATAGAAGAAATATAAAAGTTGTCAACAAATATAAGTACAGATATTTGTGCTAAAAACCTGACAATTAATGCACTCGTATGAAAAAACTTGTATTGTCATACTAGAATTGCCATATTAGAATGAAAACTCATGCATCCAAAAGTCATTATATATTGTATTAATTAATTGAGACACAAACTATAATGTATTACTGCCAATTTACAGTAATTGTAGCATCCAAGTGAAGTTTTTTTATTATAGATATCCACAACTATATTTAGATGTATATCTCATGGTATGATTATCAGGCTTAGTTAGAGTTAGAGAAACCTATGCTCATATCTATAAAACTCTTATAAATATGCGAGATAGACACCCCTTACAAGATAATAGATATATTAATGAAGAAAAGACGAAAGATTTATTTAAATGTCTTATAGAGGGTCAAAAGATTAACGTGCGATTATCATTTTTAAAAAAAACCTTATTCATTCATTCATTCATTAAGTGTACAAGTTGATACATCCACATCCCATCAATAATAAACAGGCTCAAATACACATCCACAATTACAAAGCCAAACATAAAAAGGAAACAACAAAGAAGTTAATGTCTACGATGCTTTGGATACCGAAGGAAACTATTATTCTCAGCCTCCACAAACCGCATGAACACCAGAAAAACTTCAGTAGATAAATCCTGGAAAATACAAGTTAAAATCTTCATGTAATAATTTCTCTTTAGAAGTCTCACAAGACCCAGCGACGATATATAATGCACATAGAAACTAAAATTGATGGAGGGAAGGAAAAATTCAGTATCAAATAAAGTTAGAACTTCTACATTATTTTCGAGGAAAATTAATCAATAATAAATTCTCTCTTTTAAGTGAATCCATGGTTCCTATTCCCTCTTACAGTATACTAGTGTTTTTTCTTGTTTTTTTTTGTAAACATATTAAGATAGTTTTGAAGTAAATACTACTCAATCAATCTCAAGCATGACCATAATAATAAGATCCTAAAAATTATACACTGATAAATATTAATATAAAAATCACTATTAAGCAACATCCAAAGGAGATTAAGAGCATCTTTAATGGTGAGAACCTGTCATTATTTTTATTAAAAAAGTTAGTTATAGAATTTTCCGTTTAATTATTTAAAATAATTGAATAATTTGTTGGATAACATGTGTTCTTTAGGTTTTGATATTTTTTTTATAAAATTCTCAAATGAGATATTTTATTCAATCTCTTTTTTAATATTAATTTTCTTTTTTTTTTAATGGTGAGATACTCTATGAAAAATTACTGATGGAACTGCTGTAATATCCTCAGCCTCCGCACACCGCATGAGCACCAAAACAACTTCAGTATATACACCCTGGAAAGTACAATTAAAAAGCTTCGTATTATTATTTCTCTTTAGATGGCTAACAAACCCGCGATGATATATGATACACAGAGAAACTAAACTTTTATAAAAGAGCAAAATTTATTATGATTTAAGTTAGAGCTTCTACAATATTTTTGAGGAAAGTTAATCGATAAAGAGTATTCTAAATTAAGCGATCTTATGGCTCCTCTACCACTTACAGTAAACTAGTTTCGAAGCAAATAGTAACTCGATAAAGCATGAAAAAATTATAAAAACCTAAACATATAAATATAATCATTTAATACACACTAGTAATCAATAATGAGTTTTTGTTTTTAATGTGAGTTCATGGTTCATCTCCCTCTTTCAGTACACTATTTTTGAAATAAAAATTACTCAATCAAGCATGACCAAACTAATAAAAACCTAAAAATATAAATCTGTTCAATATTAACAAAAAAACTCACCGTTTTCTACATCATAATTACATGACGTAGTTACATTTCTATCTACGGAGAAACTCTTTAATCACCAAATCAAGTAAACAAACTTCATATTACCGCTTTCACTAAGATAGAACTATGTATGATTGATTGCCCTAGTTTTACATCTTCCAAATTGCTATAAGAGAGATTTGCAAGGCAAACATACATGATAGTTTTTGAGACAAAAAAGCAAGGATAAAAGCTTTTATATCCTAACTGTTCGAGAGAGGAAGATACTGACTCATAAAAGCAAGGATAAAAGCTTTTATATCCTAATTATTCGAGAGAGGGAGATACTGATTCAAAGAAGAACATAGCTGGATGCAGTGACAGATTCAACTTTTTCAGGGATCTGTAAGAGCTCACAACCGCTGGAGTTCAGTTCTAGGAAACCGTAGTCTTAACTTCACACTCGGAAAGAAGGAAATTTGTGGAAGACATGCAAGACCTTAACCTAACGTGACAAAAGAGGGAAATGTGTTCTCTTAGAAATTAATACAACTAGATTATTTACACTTAATTATCCCACATCCATTAAATAAACCAATACAGTTTTATATTGTATTAATTAGTTGAAACTGAAACTACAATATATGACAGATAAACTCAAAGCAGTTATAGCATCGAGACAAAAAAAAGTCTGGAGAAAAGCTTTTATATCCCAACCATTCGAGAGAGGGAGATACACTGATTCATAAAGGAGAACTTAGCCGGACGCAGTGGCATATTAAAGTTTTTCAGGGATCAGTCGGAGCTCACAACCATCGGATTTTGAAACTATACTCTTAACTTCACACTTAGGAAGGCGGATATTTGTAGGAGATAGGTAAGACCCTAACCTAACATCACAAAAAGTAAAATGCGTTCTCAGATAAATTGAAACAATTAAATAATTTATGCTCAATCAACCCACGTCCATTAGATAGACCCCTACATTTTTATGCCCAAAATGCCCATATTTTGGTGTGTATTATTATTTATTTATTCTATTTAAGACAGATTAGCGTTTTCTCATAATACCGCCAAGTCAACTAATGACGTTCTGTTCTTGCTATCTAAGTTACAACTTACAACGGGTCTTTTATGGAGGCAAGACTTACAGCGTTGAAGTAACAAGCTTTGGTTAGATTGGATGGAGGATGAATTTGAATCTAAGTTTATGGTTTACTTGTATCACCATTTAAGGGAAAACAAATTTCATAGAATTAAATGAAGCCTCTTAAGCATGTAGAAACCATGAACGTGTGTGCATAGCAGTATTTTTAGTTATTGGCAATCTGTCCAACTTCACATTTAGCCTATGAGACACTTCCATCAAAAGGAGAGGTTACTTTTATCAGAAATTTATCAAATAACTCTCATTAGACAAGTTGAAATGGTGTTATAGATCTATTAATAAGACCAGGTGAATAAGCTATTTGATGGCTATATTAACCCTCTGAATGATTAGTAAATTGATAAAAAAAACTTTTAATGTCTACGTAGATATTTCTACAAATCATTGTCCCTAGTCAAAATTATTACCTGGCTCTAAGACAAATTTCGTAACATATCAAATTTTGGTAAGAAAACTTGATAAATCATGTGTAGAACTGGTTGAATCTTAAATGTATATCCCTCTTAAGAATGTAATATTTATAAATCATGTAACTGCTAGTTTTTTTTATTATGATATAAACAAGGCAATATATATCTTATTTAATATCTCAATCAAATAATATATTGATTTACTATAAACCAAAACAAATATTCAAACACATCATTATATTTGGATATACCATAAATTTAGTTTGACTGCCTTTTTGTAAAATTTCATCTATAAAGACTTCCTTGATATTTTCTTTTACTCATCTTCAATCATTTAGTTTACCAAATTTTAATTGCTAAACAAAAGTGTTATGGAATCCCAGAGAGCCAACAATAAATGTGAACCTTGTGCCGTTTGCATCATGAAAAGCAAAAGGTGCAGCAAAAAATGTGAATTTGCTGCATATTTCCCAAATAAATTGTACGTATTTTATATTTTTGTTGACTATCTTTTTAGTATAAACTATTTATTAAAATCATAATTATTAGAATAAGTTATCGATATTACTTATTTCAATTTTTTATAGACAAGGAGACTATGAAAGTGCTTATCAACTGTTTGGTACACCAAACATTATAAAAATGATGAAACTTGCATCTGAAAAAGAAAAACCAATACTGGCATCTTCCATACTCACAGAAGGTGCTGCATGGACAGATGATCCTATTCGAGGTGGATTCGGTATGCTACGAAAGATCATGTGGGAAGTTGATTTACATAAAACCTACCTTGAGGAGCTGAAGAAGAATAAGGAAGAAAATTTAAATCTATATTTAAATTAATAATATATTTTTTCATGTATCCTTCTTTTTCTGCAATAATAATTATTTACTTGTAAAACATATCAAAAATGGATATTTAAAAACAGTGTTGATCATAAATACTGACTTTAATCTAGTTTTTGTTCAAAATTGTGGTAATTTAGTTATTCTATTTTTTTTAATGGATTCTAGTTAATTGCAGACCAAAAAAATCATTTTTATAGATGAGAATTGATTCAAGACAAAGAGCAATAAATTTTGCTACACAGGTAATTTTGGTGATGGTGGAATCAGTTAGATTAATCATCTAGGAGAACTGCAACAAGTACACGATAAATAGAACTAATTGATAGAAGAAATATAATTCTTACAAGTTGTCAACAAATATAAGCACATATGCTTGTGCTAAAAACTTGATAATTAATGCACTCACATAAATTAAAGAACTTGCATTGCCATATATTAGAATTCAAACTCATGCATCCAAACTTCATTTATATTGTATTAATTAGTTGAAACTGAAACTACAATATATTACAGGCCAGCTTAAAACAGTTATAGCATCGAGACGAAAAAAAAGTCAGGAGAAAAGCCTTTATATCCCAACCATTCGAGAGAGGGAGATACACTGATTTATAAAAGAGAACTTAGCCGGACGCAGTGACAGATTAAATTTTTGTCAGGGATCCGTTGGAGTTCACAACCGTCGGATTTCAGTTCCATGAAACTGTACTCTTAACTTCACACTCATGAAGGCGGATATTTGTAGGAGATAGGCAAGACCCTAACCTAACATCACAAAAAAGGAAATGTGTTCTCTTAGAAATGGAAACAACTAGATAATTTATGCTCAACCAATTCATATCCATTAGATAAGCCCCTACAGTTTTATCTCCAAAATGCTCATAATGTACTATTATTTATTTAATTTATTTAAGTCAGATTAGGGCTTCCTCATAATACCGCAAAGTCAACTAATGAAGTCATATTCTTGCTATCTAAGTTACAGCTTACAACGGGTCCTTTGTGGAGGCAAGACTTACGGCGTTGAAGTAACAAGCTTTAGTTAGATTTTATAGAGGATGGAATGGAATCTAAGTTTATGGTTTACTTGTATCACCAATTACGGGAAAACAAATTTCATAGAATTAAATGAAGCCTCTTAAGCATGTAGAAACCATGAACGTGTGTGCATAGCAGTATTTTCAGTTATTGGCAATCTGTCCAAGTTCATATTTAGCCAATGAGCAACTTCCATCAAAAGGAGAGCTTACTTTAATCAGAAATTTAACAAATAAATTCCTATTAGACAAGTTGAAATGGTGTTATAGAGCTATTAATTAGATCAGGTGAATGAGCTATTTGATGGCTCTATTCACCCTCTGAAGTTTTAGTAAATTAAAAAAAAAAATTATAATGTCCATGAATATGTCTACAAATCATTGTCCCAGTCAAAATCATTACCTGACTCTAAGACAAATTTTGTAACATATCAAATTTTGGGAAGAAAACTTGATAGATACCATATACATGATGAATATGTCATGAAGCATAAAAATTGAAATCTAAGTAATATCAATTTCCTCTTGCCGTAAAGTCATAAGATCAGATGTCAACGTCAGCTGTTCTCATCATCTGAGTTGTGCCTCTCGTTTGATTGTTGTTTGGTTTCTAGAGTCAACATACTTTTATTTGTGATTTTTTTTTGTCTTCAATGGTAAATTTTATCTCTATAGTTTGACTGTGAAATCTGGAAATTTTATTGATTGATCACCTAATTTGAAAAGTGAGAAAACTGTGTGGTTATTTTTCTCTTGGTTGTGTTTATTTAGTGTGGATCTAGAGATTGGTTTTATCTTTTGGCTCTTTTAGCTCTCAAGATTGTGATTGGTTTCTTGCTTGGTTATTTGTTCATTTATCACATCTGATATGGCTGTTTCTATATTAACAAAGGTGGTCTATTAACATGTTCTTTATCCATCTCAGTTATAAAAGGCTTTACCATCGTTGATTTTTCTCTTTACTTCTTCTCACGAAATAATTATACTTATGTCTCAGAATTGATTTGTCTTTGTTGACTATGTAACTTCGACTAATAAACAAGGACTGCATCGGCTACCTAATTGTTGTAGAATTTTCACACATCTAAAGGCTATGTGTTTTAGATATTATCAGCCGGCTACATCTATATTTTGACAATCAATGATACACAAGTCCACTTTTTATTTTTAAAATTTTGTCTCTTTTCGTTATGACTCATTTAAGGTATCTATTCGTATTTATTTATTTATTTATTGTATGAGGCTTGAGTCTCTAAAATTGCCTCTTCTTCTTTTTGTATATGAATCAAAAGCGTTAAAAAGCATAAAGTAATAAAATTTGAAATAGTTATATTTACACACTAGAGTTTGTCTTTAAATAAGTCATCGCAGGAGATTGGGGATCAATTTCAAAAATTGGTTTAGTTACTCTAAAAAATTGGATTAGTCATAGCATGTGTAGAACTCATTGAATATTAAATGTAAATAGAGTAAGATTTATAAATCATGTGTAGAACTGGTTGAATCTTAAATGTATATCCCTTTTAATAGTGTAAGATTTATAAATCATGTAACTGCTAGTTTTGTTTTAATTATGATATAAATAAGGCAATATATATCTAATTTAATATCTCAATCAAATAAAATATTGATTTACTATAAACCAAAAAAAAAATTTCAAATACATCATCATATTTGGATATACAATAAATTTAGTTTGACTGTCTTTATGTAAAATTTCATCTATAAATAGTTCGTTGATATTTTTTTTACTAATCTTCAGTTATTTAATTTAGCAATTTTTAACTGCAAAACAAAAGTGTAATGGAATCCCAGAGATTCAACAATAAACGTGAAAATGTAAAAGGTGCAGAAAAAATTGTGAATTTTCTGCATATTTCCTAAATGAGTTATACATATTTTATATTTTGTTGTTGACTATATTTTTACTATAAACTATTTATTAAAATAATAATTATTAGAATAACTTATCGATATTATTTTTTTCAATTTTTTTATAGAGAATGAGACTATGAAAGTGCTGATCAACTTTTTGGTACACCAAACATTATAAAAATGATGAAACTTGCATCTGAATAAGAAAAACCAATACTGGCATCTTCCATACTCACAGAAGGTGCTGCATGGACAGATGATCCTATTTAAGGTGGATTCGGTATTCTACGAAAGATCATGTGGGAAGTTAATTTACATAAAACCTACCTTGAGGAGCTGAAGAAGATTAAGGAAGAAAAATTAAATCCATATTTAAATTAATAATATATTATTTCATGTATCCTACTTTTTTATGCAATAATATTTATTTACTGGTAAAACATATCAAAAATGGATGATAAAAAACAGTGTTGATCAAATACTAAATCTAATCTAGTTTTTGTTCAAAACTGTGGTAATTTAGTTATTCTCTTTTTTTTGAATTAATCTAGTTTATTGCAGACAACAAAAATCATTAGATGAGAATTGATTCAAGATAAAGGGCAACAAATTTTGCTACACATGTTATCTTGGTGATGGTGGAATCAGTTATATTAATCATCTAGAAGAACTGCAAAAAGTACATGATAAATAGAACTTATTGATAGAAGAAATATAACTTTTACAAATTGTCAACAAATATAAGTCCAGATGCTTGTGCTAAAAACTTGATAATTAATGCACTCGCATGAAAGATGTTGCATTGCCAAACTTCATTTATATATTGTATTAATTAGTCAAAACTCAAATTACATTATATTACGGGCCAACTTACAGCAGTTATAGCATCAAAGTGAAGTTTCTTATTATATGTGTCCACAGCTAACTTTAGATGCTTAACTCGTGATATGAAATAAAAAGCTCAATCTATATATGATAATCAGTCTTATTTAATTCTAGAGAATTCTATGCTCAGATCCATAAACGCATGAGCAGCAGAAAAACTTCAATAAATAGACCCTAGAAGATACATATAAAAACGTTCCTGTTATAATTTTTCTTTAGATGTATAACAAGACCCATCGACAAAGTACAATACACAAAGAGACTAAAATTTGATAAAAGAGAAAAAATCATTATGATTGAGGTTAGAGTTTCTACACTATTTTTGAGGAAAGTAAATCAATAATGAATTTTCTGTTTTAAGCGAACTCATGGCTCCTTTACGTCTTACATTACACTAGTTCCGAAGCGGTACTACTCAATCAAGCATGACCAAACCATAACAACCTAATCATATAAATCTGATCTATATTAATATAAGACTCATTATTAATCAATAGTGAGTTTTTGTCTTTAATGTGAATTCATGGTTCATGTCGCTCTTTCAGTACACTAGTTTTGAAATAAAAAATTACTTAATCAAGCATAACCAAAATAATAAAAACCTAAAATTTTATTTCTGATCAATATTAATAAAAAAATCACCATTTTCTTTATCATAATTATGTGTCACAGTTACATTTTTATTTACAGAAATCAATGTTTCCCCAACCCTATTTCATGGATGTACTGTCTTCTCATGTATTCGAAGAAACTATTTAATCACCAAATCAAGTAAATAAAATCTATATTATCGCTTTCATTAAGATAGAACTCCGTATGATGATTGCCCCAATTTCATATCTTCCAAATTGATATAAGAGAAATTTACAAGGAAAACTTACATGATGATTTTCAAAACGAAAAAATTAAGGAGAAAGGTTTTTATATCCCAACCGCTCGAGAGAGGGATATATTGATTCACAAAGAAGAACTTAGCCGGGTGCAGTGACATATTCAAGTTTTTCAGGGAACTGTTGGAGCTCACAACTATCGGAGTTTGGTTCCACAAAACCGTACTCTTAACTTTACATTCTGGAAGGAGGAAATTTCTTGAAGATAGGCAAGACCCTAACCTAATGTCCCAAAAAAGGGAAATGGGTTCTCTTAGAAATTGAAACAACTAGATAATTTAAGTTTAATTAGCCCACGTCCATTAGATATTCCACTACAGTTTTAAATCTAAAATGCCCATATTTTGTTATATACTATTATTTTATTATTTTATTTTAAATCAGATTACGCCAGGTCAAATACTGAAGTTCTGTTTACAAATTACAATGGGTCTTTTGTAGAGGCAAAACTTACGTTGTTGAAGCAGGAGAATCTTTGATTAGACTGGACAGAGGATGGAATTAATGTAAATTAAGGGTTTACTTGTATCACCATTGAAGGGAAAACAAATCTCAGCAAACTAAATGAAGTCTCCTAAGCCTGTAGAAACCATGAGATGTTTTCAGCATCTATATGTGAAATTTTTGGCGATCAGTCTAAGTTTAAATTTAGCCAAATGAAATGAGCCACTTCCATCAAAAGGAGAAGTTCCTTTTATTATCAAATAATTCTCATTAAGCAAGTTGAAATGGTTTTATAGGTTTATTAATAAACTAGGCGAATGAGCTATTTAATGGCTATAGTCATCCTCTGAGGTATTAGTAAATTCAAAAAAGAACTTAGTAATTAATGTCCACGTAGAGATGCCTACAAATCACTATTTCAGTCAAAATCATTTTAAGGCGTTAAGAAAAATTTGAAACATTGGCCAAGAAAAGTTGATAGAAATTATATACATGTTGAATATGTCGTTAAGCACAAGTATAGAATTCCAAATTATATCATTTCCTTATCTTAGCGTAAAGTCATAAGATCTTATCCGCAGCTTCGGCGGTTCTCAGCACTGGAGCTGTGCCTCTCGTTCGATTGTTGTTTGTTTTCTAGAGTCACCGTACTTTTAGTTGTGATTATATAATCTTGAATGGTAAGTTTAATCTCTTTAGTTTTGATAACAAATCTGGTGAGTTTGTTGATTGATCGACCAATTTGGAAAGTGACAAAGCTGTGTGGTAATTTTTCTCTTGGTTTTGTTTATTTAGCGTACATTTAGCGTTCGGTTTTGTCTTCTACCTCTTTTGTTTCATTGAAATTTGTTATATCCATTCAAGATTGGGACTGGTTACTGGCTTGATTTATCTGTTCATTTATCGCTTCAGATCTTACCGTTTCTATATCAGCAGAGGTGGTCTATCACGTTCTTTATCCACCTCAGTTATAGAAGGTTTCACCATCGTTGATTTTTTGTATTTGCTTCTTCTCACGGAACGATTTTGTGTTTCAAAATCGGTTTGTCTTTGTTGAATATGTGACTTTGACTGATAAAGCAAGGACTGCACTTACCTACCTAATTATAGCAGAAGTTACACACATCTAAATGCACTATGTTTTTGATATTATCAGCTGGCTACATCAACATATTTTCTGTCAATGATATACAAGTCAATTTTTTATTTTAAAAGTTTTGTCCTTTTGTGTTATGAGTCATGTAAGGTATCTATTAGTATCACCTTTTTGTTATTTTTTTTGTATGAGGCTTGAGTCTCTAAACTTCATTCTTCTTCTTTTTGCTGATGAATCAAAAGCGTTAAAAAAACCATAAAATAATTAGATTTGAAATAGTTGTATTTACACAGTAGAGGTTGTCCTTAAATAAGTAATCGCAAGAGATTGTGAATCAATTTCAAAAATTGGTTTCGGTACTCCAAGAAATTGGATTAGTCATAGCATATATTCTAATATAACATGTGTAAAACTGGTTGAATCTTAAATGTATTTCCCTTTTAATACTGTAAGATTTATAATTAATATAACTGCTAATTTGGTTTAAATTATTATATAAATAAGGCAATATGTATCTAACATAATATCTCAAAGTCAAATTAAATATTGATTTATTACCAACCAGAAAAAAGTGTTTACACAAATAATCATATTTGGATCTACAATAAATTTAGTTTGACTGTCTTTTTATAAAAAAATTCTATAAATACTTCCTTGATATTTTTCTTTTACTCATATTTCAATTATTTAGTTTACCAATTTTAACTGCAAAACAGAAGTGTCATGGAAATCCAGAGAGCCAACAATAAACGTGAACCTTGTGCTGTTTGCATCACGAAAAACAAAAGATGCAACAAAAATTGTGAATTTGCTGCATATTTTCCAAATGAATTGTACTTATTTTATATTTTTTATTGACTATTTTACTGTCAACTATTTATTAAAATCATAATTATTAAAACTAGTTATCAATATTTGTTTTTTTTATAGAGAAGGAGACTATGAAAGTGCTGATCAACTGTTTGGTACACCAAACATTATAAAGATGATGAAACTTGCATCTGAAGAAGAAAAACCAATGTTGGCATCTTCCATACTCACAGAAGGTGCCGCATGGACAGATGATCCAATTCGAGGTGGATTCGGTATGCTACGAAAGATCATGTGGGAAGTTAATTTACATAAAATCTACCTTGAGGAGCTGAAGAAGATTAAGGAAGAAAATAAAAACAGCAATTAAATCCATATTTATATAAATGATATATTATGTCATGTATCCTTCTTTTATGCAATAATAATGATTTACTGGTAAAACATATCGAAATTGGATATTTATATACAGTTTTGATCATATATGCTGAATCAAGTCTAGTTTTTGTTGAAAATTATGGTGATTTAGTTATCTTCTTTTTTTTCAATGAATTTTAAGTTTATTCAAAACAAAAAAAAAATGTTTTTGCAGAGACTACAACTTTATGTTTAAAAAAAATCGAAATTGTAGAGACTTCAAAAGAATATAGATTATCGAGATTATCTTGTAGTTAACCACTTCTCCATTGCACCTTCGAGTTTTGGGATCCCCAGAAAAGAATGGAAGAATTTCTGTTTCGGATTATTTTGCCGATGTTTTTAATGAGAATAGATAGAGGAACAGCTGCTTCTCACATTATAGTTATCATAGAAAAAAAATATAATTTAAAAAGAATATCAAATTTCTTAGAGAAACAAATTAAAAACCGGTAAATATTTAACATTGTGCGAACTTGATTTTATATCTAAATTTTCATTTTTAATCTAAAGTTATATATATTAGATATTTGTATATTAACTTTTTCCATTTTAGTGGTTTTCATATTTTCTTCTTTTGAAAAAGTACATTTTACCAATTATAGTGCATTATAATAGTTATATTAATCATCAATAGTTTTAGCCTTACATTACTTCTCTAATGTTATCCTTCACAAAAAGTTTTAGTATACTGAAAAAAATATTAATTTTTAATTATATTACAAAAACTTTAGTTATTATTACTTATGTGTAAGTTGTACATGCGTATTTTAAATTTAACTTCTATAACTATAAGATTACCAAAATTTTTACTTGTTTGTAATATATTTGAAACACCCAAATGACAAAACTCGTATGTTTTATATTTTGTGTGATATATCTATTAAAATATTACCATGAAAATGGCGATGAATAGAACCAACTCGCCTTGGTCCACTGATAAAAGAAAGCTAATACCTTTCTGCCACATGAATTCAAGTAGGACTGGTCACCAGAATTCGAACAATTTAACATACTTCTCCTCGATCCCAAAAATAGTCTTTGAACCTATAAAATCTTTAGAATCACTTGAATTATATATAAAAAAGTATACATATAAGATAACCCTAATTCTACACAAAAGATTATGTGATTATAAAAATAATCGAATAAAAATGTAATACATGTATATTTGTATTGTTAGGAATTCCCAAATAAATACATAAATATCAAAAACATATTGGGTTTTTCCTATGTCTATTTGTTTTAGTACATTAATTTTTGGAGAATAGGCAAATATGATTCTCTTTGGGATTAATTTTCTTTAGTGGCTCAATTTAAAAATTAATCTGTCTTTTTTTCTTCGAAATTTTCCTTTTTTCTTCATCTTTCTACAAATTTATGTTTTTTGAAGATTTGCTTATTTTTTCCCTTTTTATAATGGTATCTTACTACAATTTTTGGGCTATAGAAATTATCTTTAACTTTAATTTTTATCTATAGTCTTAAAAATTATTGGAGATCTATTTGTTTTTGGGCTAGCTAGATCAAAATTTGAATCAAATTATTTGATATTCATAAACTTTTAAATGAGAAGATATGTTGGTTTGGAACAAATATATGATCCACAATATGTTTGAGGTTAATTTGGGATATTGTTTACTTTATAAACTCGAATTTTTTGGGGTTTTTTTTTCTTTATAAACCCCAAGAGATTGGGTTAGATCTTACCTATTTTTTATTTCAATTTAAGATATATTTGAGACAACAAGTTATACCAACTTATTTTCGAATTTCATTGACCTTATCTTCGCTTTTTGGTGCGTCTTCTTAGGCCGGGAGGATGGATAAGTTGAATTGTTTACTTCGCTGTTTCATAAACATAGTAGTCACACTAAATAGTAATTAATAATGAGATAGTCATAACCATGGAGATGTAAGGTAGTAAGCTCATGAACTTTAAAAGTAAATTAGAGATAATAATCTACCAAGAACAGACGTAGAATTTAACATTTTATCAGAAAAGAACAGACGTATACAGGGAGATATACGTAGAAACTGAATTGTATTGTTGGTGTACATAATAGTCGGCCTGAACATAAAAAAACTTGAAGATTTAATAGTAGCCATAGCAAAGATAAGTCACAGCAAAGGAGCTAAGCTGTTAATTAAGTGTTGCTTTGTTAAACGAATTTGATGGATCCTAGTGTTCAACCATGTCTTGGCTGGTAGAGAAACAACCTATTCTTGATTGACATGCTTGGTTGATTTTCCATTTTGTGCGTAAATACTAAAAATACATTTCATCAATCGAAATTCTCACCAAAGGTATATATACCGATCCCTGGAATTTTGTAATCTTCATTCTTCAATACCCTGAAGATGAAAAAAAGAAAGCTACACATACTTTTACAAATAGTTCGGAAAGCTTGCTCGATCCTCTGATGATGCATCATATATATATCAAATATCTATGTTTAATTTTTATTTATTTTCTAATTATTATTTTAGGGTTTATAAGGTTTTCTAGGGTTGCTATATGTCTTATTATAGGAAGCCTTTTAAATTTATCATGTAACTTAATTATTGATTTTTAATAAAGAACTTTAGCTCTTGAGAAAAAGTATTTTTTAGAGATTTCAATGAGTTCAAATTTTTTTTTTGATTTCTTAGTATTTTCAAACTTAGTAAGATATATCTGGCTTCCACTACCGCTATATCTGACCCTAGATCAACGGATCTTCCAAGAATCATTACTAATGAAAAGCCTGAAACTTTCAAAGACTAATATATCTAATGAAAAACAGAAAAGAGTGGCATACGATTCAGAAAATGAACAGGACAACATAGAAACTATAATTTCCTATAGTTAAAATCTAGGGATTATTTGTATAGTACTCTATTAACGTTTATATATTTTAGAAATTCCTTTTCTTTTTTAATTTTTCGAAATTTGACTTTCTTTATATATGATTAATCATTTTTATCCTTATTTGAAGAGTGTTTTTTTTTGTTGAAATTCTCTTATTTGAAGAGTTTCATAGAGAGAATATGGAATATACACGATATAAAACTCTCGTGTATGTGCATATGGTATATGCATAATAGAATTTAGGTCTGACTCAAAATAATCTAGTAAAAAAGTATCACACCCCTTTTGTTTCTTTTCCAGATTTCAACAGTCCACATAATTCTCTTTTAAGAACAGTTTTACGTAGATTTACACAATCAACCCAGATTTCTTAGTCAATGATAATCATTATTCTCTAACTGATCATAACAGACTGCTACTGTTAATTTTTGACCCTGCTTGTAAACGAAATTAGCTAAGGCATCATTATGTACAAGTTGACTATTCTGGTTTGGAGACAAAGAGAACAAAATAAGCATATATATTTGATGGCCAATGGATATGCAAATTATTGTGGTGTGCCACAAGCACTAAATAATCTTACCGCAGAAGATTGCCCCTCTTTCCTCAGGTTCGATTTTTTCGGCAAACCAAAGCCTTCTTGTCGAAGGTTGTCTTCGTACCAAAGCTTCTCTGCAAGGTCTGCAAGGTTTTATTTGGGTTGGAAAGGGTATGGAACATCTGTCTCAGCCAAGTTAACATTAATAGATCCACCATTATTTTCTTCCACCGCCTTCTTTGCTTCGTTAGAAGAAGCAAACTCAACAAAACAACAGCCCACATGCTCACCCCAGTGGCCTGCAATAAGTCGAACACGAACAATTTCTCCAACATCTTTGCAGAAATGACTTTATCAAATATGTTACAAAGAGCGTCTTTTTCCTTATGGCAACAACATCCTCAAAAAAATCGAGAGTTTCATCAAATCCTTCCACCACTGCATCTTCTATCAGAAAGCTTTTTAGTTGAGTGTAGTATCCGTACCAAACCTTGTGATCTTTGCAATACTTGGTTTCTGAAGGGTCTGCATCTGCATTGACAACATCAAGAAAAATCTCGCGATTATGAATATATTCACCATTCTTCTTTTCCAGTGCCTTCTATGCTTAGTTAGCAAAAGCAAACTCAACATAGCCAAAACCCGCCTACCTGCCCCTATGGTCTACAATAAGTCTAACATGAACAACTTGTCCAACATCTTTGAAGAAATTGATGATATCTGATATTTTAGTTTGGCTAGAGAAACGAGCAATGAAGACCGTCTTATTTCTTACTGCCTCAGAAAAATCAGGAGTTTCATCAAGTCTATTCATCAATAAAATATTATGATCGTTAAAATATTCACCGTTCTTATATTCCCGCGCTCTCTTTGCCTGGTGAGAAGAAGCAAACTCAACAAAGACATAGCCTACATGCTTACCCTTTTGGTTTACAATAAGTTGAACACCAACAACATTTGCAACATCTTCTAAAAATTAGATGATATGTGATATTTTAGTTGTTTGGGGAGAGAGATTTGCAACAAAGAGTACGGCAGGTTCCTTAACATAATTGGGAGGTGGTGATGTGGTGTCTCATCTTCTATCGGAATGTAGTCTGCTTCAATAACCAATTCATTTTTTTACCATGGTTTGTATCCGAAACGAGGTATGTTGTTCAGTGTTCAATCGCCCGTAACGTGAACAACCAATAACTGATTTACACAGTTAGATTGGACATTGCATGATATTATCAATTAGGCATGACCGGGTTATGATAGAAAGAAATAATAAGAACACATAGAAAAAGGAACAAGACTACCTTTCATGAATAGTCTACCAAATTGACAGTATATATGTGCATGTATGTACGTTGTAGTTGTATATACTTAAATGAGACTCTAATTCATAGTATATAATTTATGATTGCATGCACAAGTTTATGCCGATGTAGCGTAGCTCACTACTTCACTTCTTGGTATGCGATTTTAATTTGATTCGTTTGACTTACTCGTAATTCGTAGACATATATTTACAAATATCTACATAAACTAACTGATTGGTTTATGGTGACTCAAAATTGTTTTATATTATATTTTAATTTTAAATTTAGGTAATGAAAAGGTAGAAGTACAACTAACTTCCAAGTCTATTTATTTGTCAAACCATTTTTAAAATATGGATACAGTATAGGTATCTCTGAAGAACGATGATATATTATAAAATTGATGGTTTGATGGAGAATGTAGTAAAGAAGTTTCTGGGTCTTTCTTTGTCCAACTCTTAAATGCACATCCGTTGACTTTATTTCTTCTTCTGAATGGTTTACATAAATACAAACTGGTTACTGAAGTTTAATAAACGTCTTTTTTTCTTAAATCTTTTATTTCGAAGTACGGTAGAGAGGTGTTCAAACAGAGTCAAATTATATATTTATTTTATTATGTTTTGGTATTGTTATCATATAGTCAACGATAATATCCAATATAAAAAAGAAGAGACTTAAGATAAATCGTTAAGAGATATTTTGGAGAGGATTGAATGGTAATGGTTTTATGTGGAGACTTTTGAGGCAAGTGATCCAAATCTTTGACAAAAGGAAGCGTAAGACTTAGAAAAGTTAATCAAACCGACGACTTTGAAGCAAAACTTGCCAAGTTACATCCCAAGTGAAGAGTTTTTGTCTTTCTTCTAAAAGAAAACCAGTTAAGCATTCAACATTTCACCCGTTACTCACAACACAAATTAAACTAGAAAAAAAAAAGAGAGATGATGATCCGAAGCCATTGTTATTACTTTACTTGTATCATTACCATCTATTTTTCATTCTTAATCCACACTCTTGCTTCTCCTACGCTCCACTTTTGCCGCTACGACCAGGGGGATGCTCTATGGGAATTCAAAGACGAGTTTTCAATTGATGAGTCAAACCTAAGTTCTTGGAATAAGAGCAGTGATTGCTGTCTTTGGAATGGTGTCACATGCGACGATAAATATGGCCAGGTGATATCACTAGACCTTCTTGAAACCTCTCTCAACAGTTCTTTGAAAACTAATAGTAGCCTTTTTAAACTCCACTATATTCATCACCCAAACCTTAGCAGTTGCAATCTACAAGGAGAGATTCCTTCTTCAATGCGAAACCTAAAGGAGCTAAGAGTCATATCCCTTAGCAACAACAATTTAAGTGGCAATATTTTTAGTTCATTAGCCAATTTAACCAAACTTTCTCACCTTACCATCCGCTCTAATAACTTCACATCCACGCTTCCATCAGACATGAGTGGATTCCACAAGTTTGAGCAATTTGATGTTGCTTACAACTCATTTTTCGGACCTTTCCCTACATCCTTGTTCTCCATTTTCTCGTTACAATCTGTTGATTTGGGAGGAAACCAATTCATAGGATCTATAGAGTTTGTGAACACATCTTCCTCATCATCTGAGCTTCAGTTTTTAAGTCTTGACCATAACAGATTTGATGGCCCAATCCCGGAATCCATATCTGAATTTCTTAACCTCAGATGGTTATATCTTAGCCACAACAATTTCACTGGATCCATCCTTAGATCTACATCAAAGTTAGTCAACCTCAAGGATTTACATCTTTCCAAAAACAAGTTGCAAGGTGAAGTACCAGGTTTCTTATGGAGATTGTAAACGATGATAATTTGTCACAATTCTTTCAGCGGTTTTGAGAACTCTTCATCACAAGAAACACTGATCCATATGTTGGACTTGGATATGAGTACGAATGCATTCCGAGGACCATTTCCCCCATTGGATCTGCAAGCTTAAAAGGTTACATTTATTAGATTTGTCTAACAATCTCTTCAACGGCTCTATTCCTCTATGTTTAAGGAATTCAATTGATTCTCTTTTGGACTTGAGTCTGCGTAACAATAGTTTCAGTGGAGTCCTTCCAGATATATTTGTCGATGCTACCAAGCTAAGATCATTCGATGTTAGTCGCAACCAGTTGGAGGGAAAATTTCCAAAGTATTTAAAGAATTGCAAAGGTCTAAAACTAGTGAATGTGGAAGGCAACATAGTCAAGGACAAGTTTCCATCTTGGTTGGGATCGCTGCAGTCACTACATGTTCTCAGCCTCAGATCAAACGAGTTTTATGGTCTGCTTTATCATCGGAACATGTCCATTGGGTTTCAGAGTTTAAGAATAATCGATGTTTCACATAACGACTTCACTGGAAGTCTCCCACCTCACTATTTTATCAACTGGCGTGAAATGACCACGTTAACCGAAGGACATGACTACATGGTAAACCCCACAAAGGTTTCTCGCTACATGGTGTTATTCCCGGAAGCAATCTATCTCTCGATGAAAATGGTTAATAAAGGAGTAGAGACAAGGTTTGATCGAATCCGACAAGACTTGAAAGCTTCTGGAAAAAGAATTTCTGGCAAAATTCCTGAATCCATTGGCTACTTGAAGGAGTTGCGTCTTCTCAACTTGTCTGGTAACGCATTCACAAGTGATATACCACGATCCTTGGCAAATTTGACAAATCTCGAGACGTTAGACCTCTCGAACAATAAGTTATCAGGTGAAATCCCTCAAGATTTTGGTATGCTCTCTTTTCTTTCATACATGAATTTCTCCCATAACCTTCTCCGAGGTCAAGTGCCACATAGCACACAATTTCTAAGGAAAAAATGTTCTTCATTCTTGGACAACCCTGGACTCTACAGCCTTGAAGAAATATGTGGAAAAACCCATGCTTCGAATCCTACAGCACAACAAGCCGAGGAATTACCAGAGGAGAAGGAACAAATGTTCAACTGGGTTGCAGCTGGAATAGCCTATGGACCTGGTGTATTATGTGGATTAATGGTTGGACATATCTTCACTTCACGCAATAAAAAATGGTTCACAGGAAAGGTTGGTCCAAGAAAAGTCAGAGTCACCCCAAATGGCCAAGTGCGTGTTAAGCACATCTCTCCAGTCTCTCTAATAAGAATTTCTAAGGCATATGTTGTCTATTCTCCGGATACCTAGGTTGTTTTTTTTCTGTAATTGTCTATTCAATATTGCATTTGTAATAAATGTATTTGGTGGTATTCAATAGATCTTGGCTTGAAAATGTAACTGGTGAATACAACCTGTTTTCTCTTCTTATTTTCAAAGTTTCCCAACATTCTTGCCTTCTCCCACACGTCAATCATACCATCCTTGCCTGTAATGGTTTCGATGTAGATTAGTGCAGGCGTCCGAGGATTGTCAGCTAACGATTAAACGAAAAAAGGGGGAGATTTCTTTTTACGATCATAAATATAGTAATAATATACATGAATTTTTATAGGGTCAACTTACAAACAGAATTTGCTATGCAAAGGGGTCGCTCGACGGCACTGTCGACTTACCAACAGAAAGAAGTTTCTTGGGCGAATTCTAAAAAACAAATGAAGAGACTACAACTTTCAAATTAAATAAACTTATGAAATGATTCAGCAACTGTTCAGAATATTTGAATATATGAAAATAGGGTAACAGTCTTACCCCAAAATTTTCAAATAAATAGTTACTCGCATGATTAATCTATGAAATCATATATAGCAACACATTTTTTTAAATTATAATATTATTAATAATAAAAATTCCAAAAAAAAAATATTGGATATTACATTTTAATGAATCAAAGATAAAAATACAGTAAGCAAAATAATAGACAAAAAAATAATTAAACAACCTAAAAAGAGAGAAATTGATGTGAATATGCTAACAATGATGTCCACTCTGGCTGACAAAATTCTCTCAGATTCATCTCTAATCTGGCTTGAAACGAATGAAGATTCGAAATATCTCCATCTTCTAAATGAGTGGTTTACAAACCTAAAAAAAATCATGCGGTCATATAGTCAACTATCAAAAATTTTATCTTCTCATTTTTTTTTTATAATTCATTTTTCATATATTAGAATTTAGAATGATGAAAAGATTATAAACTTTTTTTTGTTATAAAGATGACAAACAAAATTGGTGAAAAAAACTTATCAGATGAAATAAAATTGAGACAAAAAAAACCAGATATTATGGAATGATGATAAAATAAGAAAGAGGAACTTCTGTGTAAACTAAAAATATTATTCCCAAAATTAATTTCAAAAATGGCTTCATGAAATGAGAAAGGTTGGGCCAAAAGAAATTCAAAATTGAAACCTATACAGAAAACTATTTACGAAAATTTAATAAGTTATAAAATTAAAAATAACATATATTTACCTTATATTACAATATACAAAATTAAAAATGGACAATGAAGAAAGAAAAAAAATATTAAAATATATTTAAAGATAAGGGTTAATACAATATAATCAAGAAAAAAGTAGAAATAAAAACTCAAAAATAATATATGAAAATGAATAACGATTAGAAGAAGAAAAAATAGAACAAATTTTTATATTAACGAAACACCAAAAGAATGCATAGTCAATTAAAATACATAATAAAATAATACACGATATAAAATTTATAGATCTAAAAGGGGAACCACAAAAGAAAAAAAAAATTAAAGAAAAACCAAGACATGAATGCATGTAAGATTAGTTATGCCACAAGACAAAATTAAACCCAAATCAAAATAATTTCGACATAAAAAAATTCATCCAACAAATATTAAGCCTAACAAAATTTAAATAAACAAATAGACAGAATATTATAATTTACTTAAAACGAGAGAAAATGAATGTAATTATATTTAGAATATAGATAAAGTATGAAAATGAATAGTGACCATAAAAATTGAAACTAAAAACTAATCACAAGAAAACGTTAAAGCCAACAGAAAAACTAACAAAACTGCAAAGATAACGAGAAGGACAATCTCTAATATATGTATATGGTTAAACAGAATATGGAATAAAATGCAAAGAAACAAGATTGCTGAACTTATAAACCGAACTTCTGAAAGAAAGGATTAACAACAAACAAAATCCACAACCCAAAGAGTAAAGAGAACTAATTTAGTAATGGCCTACGTAGTTATAAGAAGTAAGGGCAAAACATGGAAGAATAAGATCGGAGTAGAACCATTATCTTACTCTGATCCTAACAACAAAACTCTTATGAAATCCCAATTAGGAAAAAACTAATAGTTAAATTGACAATGCATCTAAATATTGTTCCTAATGCAAATGAGGTTAAACAGAAAAATAGAGACTGCCACATCTAAACCAATATTCAATCACCACACCATACAAAATTTACTATCACAGCCGAGTTCCATACAAAGAGTAAAGAGCGATCACTTAGTGATGGCCTACGTAAATGGAAGAATAAGATCGGAGTAGAACCACAATCTTACTCTGATCCTAACAACAAAACTCTTATGAATCCCCAGTTAGGAAAAAACTAATAGTTAACTTGATAACGAATATGAATATTGTTCCTAATGCAAATGAGATTAAACTGACAAATAGAGAACATCTAAACCAGTATTCAATCACCATACCATATAAATTTTTTTATCACAGAGTCGAGTTCCATACAAAGAAAACAAATGAATAAGTTATGAACCACAAAAATCAAGTTGCAAAACTACTGCGTAGTTCATACCAACGAGTCAACGACAAGAACGATGCAATCATCAGATCAGATAATAATCAAAAACAACCACAAAGAATTAATTAGGTATTCACCAAAAAGTAAAGGTAGAAGAAGAAGAAAAATCAATAACCTACGCACCGAAAAATCAAGTTCTAAAGTTACTTCGTAGCAATCACTACTGAAGCGAAACATTCTGAAGATAAGTGAATGAGAAAGTAAGAGCAATGAAAAACATAAAGATGTATAAGAATCTAAAAACTAAACCCTACACCAAGATAAGATGAGATACTTAAAGAGGCAATACTTGTGAACATCAAAGCACAGTCCTTGAAATTTGAGGATGATTAAACAGGAAAATATTAATATATAAACAAACAATATAGTCAGAGAACAGTGCACTGGGAAAGCAGACCCAACTAAATACAAGACTGGAAAATATTGGCAAAGCCTAGTAACACAGGGAAGGAAAACCTAACAATTGTATAGGTTTATACTTGTCCAATTCAACACAAAAATAAAAAATTGGAATGAAATGCAAATAAACATGAGTGTTGTTCATAAGATTGCAGATAATCACAAAACTATTTTCAACAGCATTTACTAATGGAAAAAGGCACTTTCAGCGAACCACACTAATCTGGTACTTAAAGAACATTATCGCAATAAGAACCAAGTAAGAGCAAAATGGAAAAAGAGATGATAGTAGAGCCCATAACACATTCCTTGTCTGGTCCTAACGAGCAAACTTTTACAATAATCACAAAGACTACCATTACATCTTGACAAGTAATGAGTAAAAAGAGAAGATTCAATCATCAGACCATATTAAGGAAGAAGAAACTACCATGGTCGAGCTCTAAACCAAAAGAACAAAAGTCCAATGAGATAAATAGAGACTACACACATATCATATGAGACATTTAAACCAGAAATAATAAAAGGCTCTAGTAGAAAATGAAAGAAGTAGCACAAAGATAACAAACATAAAAAAAGCAGTAATCAACCATATATGTGTAAGAGATGAGAACAAAGAGTCTCACGAAGAGAATAGCAAGTAATATAACTTTGAGTGTATTAGTTAGAAAGTGAATGGAGACAACAACACACGAGAGAAAAACAAAAGTCCAATGAGATAAATAGAGACGACACACATATCATATGAGACATTTAAACCAGAAATGGGTCAAAACCACACAAAAAGATGCAATCATCGGATTAGGTAAAACACAAAACTTAATTAGCTATGCACCACAGAGTAATGTTAGAGAAATATGCAAACCAAGAACTTATAACATCATCAGATTAGATAGAAGCCAAATTTATATGAACCACAGAGTAACGTAAAGAAAACCTCAATAACTTATGCACCAAAAAATCAAAGTTCTAAAGTTACTTCGTAGCAATCACTACTGAAGCGAAACATTCTGAAAATAAGGGAATGAGAAAGTTAAGAGCAATGAGAAAGATACAGAAATATAAGTGGAATCTACAACTAACCCCTACACCAAGATAAGATTAGATACTTAAAGAGGCAATACTTGTGATCATCAAGCATAGTCCTTGAAAAATGAGGATAATAAAACAGGAAAATGATTAATATAAACAAACAATATAGTCAGAGAACAGTGCACATTCATCGTAAATACAAGACTAGTAACATTCATCGTAACAAGCAATCACTACTGAAGCGAAACATTCTGAAAACTAACTGCGTAGTTCATACCATCACCGACTTAAATGTCGCCAAACTATTACTACTAAAACGATGCATGAACAAAACGAATATACTGAAAATAAGTGGACAAATTCATAGACTTAGCTCACAAGAAATCGAAGTGACAAAAATAGTAGAGATGAAATATATATTCTCTGTCACACCTGAAACATATAACAGCAACAATTCGTATCAAATTATGTGACTCGGTGTGAATTTGACTCGTTGTGAACCTAAATTATGTAACTAAAGATTTAAGTTATCCAAGAATGCATATGGTAAGAACTGAACCAAGAACGGGAAAAGGAAAATGAGAAAGAACCTAAAATCGCAGAAATGTGTAAACTCCACAAAGATCAAAATCATAAAAATCGCAGAGATGTAAACTGAAAAAACCTGGATCGATCTCATGAGAAAAGACCGAAAACAAATTTACAACCAATTACTAATAGCGAACGCAATCATAAATCAACAGACAAAAAAAATCGAATTAATCTGGGAAAAATAACATTACAGAAATTAGGGCGAAATTCGAAGAGAAGTCGAGAACCATATTCTCGATCTGATCCTGACAATGAAACACTTGAGAAAGTTAGCAAGAAGAATCGATAACCATATAAGCAAATATTAGAAGAAATCTGAAGAGGAATGGCGAATCGAATCGAGAGACGCGATCGAGAAGCCCTGAAGTAAAAAGAGATGTTTGAAAACTCATAATCAAGGAAGAGCAAGAGAGGGTTTTATAGATTTTTATTGCCGATTATAATGGACGACTAGGATGAATCAATATGCACGGTCAGGATTGTAACTTTTTATTGACCGTTAGAAACTTAAACTAAACCCATCTCTTCTCCCTTATCATTTTTTTAAACTATTATATTTACCGCTCCTTTTATTACCGTTAATTTCCATAAGACAAACTCGGCGAAACTCTTCAGTTAGACGCACACACTCATGGATGTTTTCTGGTGAGATAAAGTCAACTGCAACTTTGGTGCACGACTTTAGATTCCGAACTTGATGAGGACAACCCGCGGGAATAAACACAGCTTCTCCCACCTTTTGAACAAATGTCCATGGTTGGATCCCGAATTCCGCCTTGAGTTTTCTTTTATGCTCCACGGTTAAATAGCATGATTGGTCATGTATTGGATGATAGACCTTATTAACTAGACAACAGAAAGTGTGTCTGAATTCTTTGCAGTGCTTTCTCAGGTACTCTTCTAACAATATCTTCCCTCCTAAATATGTCCCAAAGAACCTGCTCAGTTTCACAGCTCAGAATCTCTGCTATGTTCAAATCTTGTTCCTCTTGGCTACAGCCAACACAACTATCTTGATTCCTCTGTTCGTCAAACTTGTTCTGTGCTGCATGCTTCTTTTTTAGATATTTTACTGCAGAGATCTCTTCTTAACTTAGGGTTACTTTAGCTGTATGAGTCAGTATATTCACCGCATCTGACATATCACAATGAAGCTTAGTCACAGAATCGCCTCTACCAAGCTCATCTGAAATCCCATATACAATGTATGTCTTTGGACTCAAATCTGGTTTGATTACTTCTTCGGAAAGCTTTGCTGCGATGCTAAGAACTCCGGTTCTCAGGTTGCTATATTCCTGGAAAGGAAACGCAGATATGAACTCGTCACAGTGACGAGGTAAAAGGTCTTCAAACTTATCAGAAGGAGGCCAGTCCTTTAGGTTCAACATCTCAGGCCACAAGTTGGCATATTTTCGTCCTTTGCTATAACCCTCAAAGAAATCATGGGTGCTTATTTCCACCTCACAATTAGCTAAACAGTCAATCGCTTTGACTTGTGACATCTTATGACATCTTACAACTTGCTTTTGACGAATCCACATTTTTGCATAAAGCTCGCCACATAACAAACGGTTCCCAGCTTAAACCAGGTGTGTTAACAAGAGTGTTCTTGACAATCACTGGTTCACCTTTTGTCCAATGCTTTTGAAAATGCAGAAGCTCTTGTTCCTTCAAGACATTAAGGTATTCAGGACAGAAGAGGTAGTTGTCATTTGATCTTGTCCTCGAAGCCGCTTTCCTTACCGTATCCGTCTCCAAGGCAGAAAAACACCTACAGTTAAGCACTCTAGGGCTTTTATTGTATGATGCTAAGAAAGTCTTTGCCTTTTGTTCCAAGTCAGACATCCACTTCTGCGGTAATATTCGCTTAAGCTCCAATATACAATCACCACAACCACCTACCTCTTTCGGTGGACAAGTGATGCGTCCATCAAAACCTGCACTCCGCTTACCTGATGAGCTGTTAGAATTTTGACTGTCCTCCTCAGAAACACAAGAGGAGCTCGGTTCCCTATCTAAACCATGCATATAACCGTATACTTTATTAACATATTCAAACTTCATCTCACGGCGTTCGTAAATCAATCCTTGGCGAATCTCTTGACAGCAGTTCAAACAAAGTTCATAAGAGCAATTTGGGCAGCTTCTACGCAAAAACAATCGAAGTTTCACAGTGATCACAGAAATTACGCGTTCATCACAGTAGCTTATTACTTTAGTTACGTCAACTTGAGAAGACAGTAGTAATTTTTAAACCTTTGCCTCAGTTCAATCTCTTGATTCTGCGATTTGGATATCTTATTCAGAAACGGAAGCATCAATGCAATCAAGTACTGGAGATGATGGCGCCTTTCAGAACTCGAGAGTTCCCTCTCTGTTGTCTCGATAAAACCATTCAACTGCAGGCATCTGTTGCAGTTACAGTTTTTGCGGCAGATAAGACATTTATCAACGACATTATCCTCAGATAAATGTGGATACCACTTCTTTATACATTGACGACAATACATCGTCTCTTTACGATCACTACAAATGACAAGATTTATCCTTTCCCCTTTCAAGCACTGATGGCAATGAGATACTTGTGAACGACAAACAACACCTGTGACGTTTTCAGGACTGTGTGAACCTCTCCTTCTTCGTGATGCTGCCTTCATCTTAGAAACCATCTCAAGTTCTTCTTCCCAATCCTTATCTTCTTGAAGTTCTACTTCTCGTCTGACTTTCCTTTTACTAGTGATTACAGAAACCTGACGATCTTCTTCAACTTCTACTTTCATAACAGACATTAATGACTTCATCTTAGATTCAGCTCCAACTACTTCTTTGCACTTATCTTGTCTCCTTCTCACAAAGATCCTCCGTATTTCACTAACCCGATTACCTAATATGACATGATCATCTTCGGGGTGTTGTTGCTTACATGTTATCACATGTTGCTAAGGAAAATCTTGTCTCTTTCCATCAGATATTATAAACGTGTGAAATTAAACACCAAACCAGTTCGAAGCAATGATGATGACCGCTCTCTAACCTTCGATTCCCAGATAGAAAATTAGAGTTCTGAAACTCACTATGATATATAAAGCTATAAACTTTTACTTTTTACTTGAAATTTCTCAGAAGAGAAAAGGAAAACATAAAAAAGGAAATAAATGTCATAACGAGAGAAAAATGATAAAAGTCTATCTGATCTTGGTGACACGTGGTATTTTCGTGATTGGACTAATTCAATCAACGGTGAAAACACATTAGTTACAGTGTATCTTTCCGCACTGGATCTTTACCTCCGGAAACACCAATCCAAGAGAGCTTTCTTCTTCCCGATCTGCAAACTCTTGTTTCTTAAACGACGCCGAGAAAGAAGAAAGCTTTACGGCGAAGAGAAGAGAATCCGATTAAAGAATGGTGAAGGTTTTGACTTACTTTGGGATGACATTGGCTGCTTTTGCCTTCTGGCAATCCATGGACAAAGTTCATGTCTGGATCGCTCTTCATCAAGACGAGAAGGTTTCATTATCTTCCTCACTCATCTCTCTCTCTCGTGGGAAATACTGAAATTTGAAACCTTTTTTCGTCAATTGTATGAAATTTGAAACCTTTTGTCGTTATTTGGGATTTTGAGGTCAAACCCTAGGCTCTCGAATTTGATATAATTATCCTCAGATTCATCGTAATTTCGTTGATTAATGGAATTTGGTTTAATGATTAGAAGCTAAGCTTAACTTGTGTTCGATGAATTTACTTCAAATGTGTTATCTTTTTTTGGCTGTGAAAGCACAAATGGAGATTGTGATGCACTTGATTAAGTAGTGATGTAGAGGGCTATGGAAACAGCTCTTTATATGCTCTTATAGGAGTTGATAGAGATTTTTGATTGCATTTGATTAGGTGCTAAGCTCATCACTGATTGCAATTGATCGAGTAGTGATAAGTGATCTGAAATAGAACATATAGAGATTGGTGATTGCTCTTTGATTAGGAGATAAGCTCTCATTGATTTACAATTGATGAACTAGTGATAAGTGTTCTGAAATAGAACATATGGAGATTGGTGGTTGCACTTTGATTAGGAGATAAGTTCTCGCTGATTTGCACTTGATGAAGTAGTGATACGTGTTCTGAAATAGAACATATGGAGATTGGTGATTACACTTTGATTGGGAGATAAGTTCTCACTGATTTGCACTTGATGAAGTAGTGATAAGGGATCTGAGACAGCACATATAGAGATTGGTTATTGTACTTTGATTAGGAGATAAGCTCTCGCTGATTTGCACTTGATGAAATACTGATAAGGGATCTGATAGCAAATAAAAACTTGTTTATGTGCAGCAAGAAAGAATGGAGAAGGAAGCAGAGGTAAAGCGGGTTAGAGCAGAGCTGCTGCGGAAAGCTAGAGAGGAGGATCCTCTTGCCTGATGATCTTCTTCAGTCATGTTTTGGCTTTCTAATCAAATATCAATTCTCTCCTTCACATTTTTTTTTCACTGTTATGGACCAAAATGGAGATTGCATAAAACGACAGTACTATATGCTTTTGAATGTGGGATAATCATGAATAATAGCTTCCTCTTTGTTGTTCTTCTCAACTAATGAAATACTAGTGAAGAAGTATCAGAATCTTGTTCTGCTTTTTTCTTCCAACGTTGTATCATAGTTTTTCTGCGTTCTTACACAAGTTTGGAGGTTTCCGAATTTTTATCCGTGTTGGCTAACTACGTAAGAAAAAGAAAACGGTCAAGTTTCAAATAGATTAAAGAAGTTGAACGGCAAGAGTTCTTTTTTGGATTTTTAATCTTTGATATTGGTTTTCAGATTTTGAATCGTTAGTACAGTTAAAAATGGCCCGCCGTAACTTTCAAAACCAATAAATTCATATTTATCACTTTCTGTGAAAATAAACACCATTAATAAGTCATGGCTTAATGATTTGTAAACGCACTCTTGGCTCAATTTGTACCATTGAACCGTCACCGACTATGCTACGGCATCGCCGCCTTTAAACTCCGACAACAACGCTAGCCTCGTGAACATCGAGAGACACCAAGGCGTAATCAAACATAAGCAAAATCTAAATAACTTATCTTGCAAACGACATAATGCTCTCACGAAATTTGCTAAATACTTTTTCCGTTTTTTGTTTTAAAGATTATATTCTGTTTCAATTTATTTGATGTTTTAAGACTTTTAATGTAGATATAATTAAAAATTTTAACTAAAAAAATTATCATAGTTCTAATTTGAAAAAGTAACAAAAAAATATTTAAATAATTATAATTATTTTTTATTATTATGTGTTTTTAGTAAAATCAACAAATAATATTTTTTATTATTATGTGCTTTTAGTAACATATTTTAAAATTTTTGTGATTTGAATTAAAATAACAAATAATAATAAATAGAGAGAATAACATTTATCGTTGGTTAACGAGAAGAAGAGATATGATTAGAGGAAATCTTTGTCCACTTATTCAAAACTAAAGGAATAGTTTACTCCTGTGTTTTGGTATTCCATAGGAAAATATTTTTCCAGTAAATGTAATATGTATATGGTTGTGCTCCAAGCTCTCCGAATATATTAAAACGCCGTGTACGTCTCATAATAGTCTCTTACTCAGAAGGAAAATATGCATGTGTTTAAAATTTATAGCAATAAATTTGTTATAAATTGCAGACTGAACGAAAACCAGAGTGGAAGAATGTTGCTTGCCGCTTAGATTGTGGAGCTGAAATGCTGCAAGGTCACATTAAATTATCTTTAAAATGACATTAAAGTTTTAGAAAACAATAAATTGCTGAGATAAAAGCATTAATCTATTGACTAGAGAGATTACACGAAATGAACTAAATATGCTAAATATAAACGTTATACATAAAAGATTGCAAAAAGGCAAGTTGCAACATATATGAAAAGATATATAAAACGTCTAAAGTGACTGTACTTTTCTTCTGATGCACGTATTAATGCGCAAATAATATATGTACGTATGATCAAGTGGCTAACCAGCTTTTTCCGCTAAGCAACTTAAATAACATATATAAAAGTCAACAAAAATAGCTTTTCTTATGCAGTGATTGAGAAATAGAGAGAAAACAAGACCTACAAAACGAGCCTAATTTTTTACAACCTTAATTTGGATGACAAAGGTTCCTCTACATGGAATTTGTACAACCTTAATTTTTGTCTTCTACTAAAAGTTGCAATACACTTCAAAAACAAAAGTTAGAAACATAAGGGAAGTTTACACATAAAACATCCAAAACAAACCCCAAAAAGATAAAAGATAAAATAAAAGTGGAGAGAGAAGAGAAAGGAGGAGATGAAAAGACATCGAGACAGCTATATTTATATAGATCGCCGCCTAAAAGCCGAAACCATCATTAAATTTTCACTACTGTTTAGCTTTCGTCATCCGAAACGCCGCCGTTTTCGATTCTCTCGCCAAGGTAACCATCACTTCTTTCAATCGTCTTGTCGGAAGACGAACAAGATGTGACGGTATCATCACGAGAGTAACAGCTACCTCTCACTGGTTTGGTCCCGAGGTCAACAGCAATGGAGATGGGCTCCGTCAACAACCGCCCGTCACGCGGCAGCGAGAAAATCGCCGGCGTACAATCCTCCATTTCTACTCCTGGCAGCCTCAAGTTCTTGAAATGTTCCTCCAACGACTCAAGACCCTAACCAAAATGTTCAAAAATGATAAAAACGACTCAAGACTCTTTAAAACAATAAAAATAAAAAAATTATATTGATTAAAACTTTAATGTAATTTACTAAAGATTTGAACTCTCTTTTTTTGTACCTGAATTCGGGCATAAGTGATCTCACATATCTTTTTCGACTTGAAGAGTCTCCAGTGTTTATGGTGGAAGGCCTTGTAAAGTCTCCACACAGCTTCAGGAGTGGTCATGTTCACAAAACCATATCCCACATTGCATTTGTTGCTTATAATTCGAAACCAAAAATCAAAAATCAAAATTCAACTATCCCATTTTAGTCAGAAAAAAAAAAAAAAAA
>KE155780.1:171938-183044 GCA_000411075.1 Sisymbrium irio
TATGTTATTTCAACCAAAATATAGAAAATACATATTAATATTTTAAATTTTATCTCTACAAAATTTTAGTTTAAATATTTATATAAAAATGACTATTGAAGTTTTTTATCTGTTTTAAATTTTTTATTAATTAAAAATATTAATTTAGATAAATATTTAAATAATAGTTTAGTCATTTTATTTATGAATAAGTGTATTTTTCCAGGAAATAAAAAGATGGTATAGTTCTCAAATTACAAACTCATGAGAATATAGTTTTCCAAATTTCCTCTTAAATATGGATAATGCAAGGTTGCTGGTCAGTAAGATATATATTTGTATTAATCTGTGATTATACTTTTAAAAAAGGTTATTTGAAATTTTATTTTTGGGATATTCATCAAAAATGTAAAAAAGTTAACGAAATTTCTTTTGTACACAGAAATATAAAATTTGTAAATCTTAAAAAAAAAAAAATTTAACCCAAAAATTGTGATGAAAAATTATTTAATAATGTTAAACAAGTATTTTTATTTATTTAATCTTAGGTTTTTCTTTTAAATTTTTGCTAACCAAGTATAATAAATATTTCTGCTGCGCAATACGATCAGGCCCACAATTTTTATTGCTTTAAATAATTGTGGGCTTCAGCTCAATCTTTAATTATGAAACTAGCCCAAATTTGATTTGGACAACAGATTTTAAGGCACGTTATTCTGCAGAAAAAAAGAAAAAAAAAGGTACAGTAAATATTATCGTAAAAAAAGAAAAATTATAAACCCTCTGTTTACTTTATTTTAGAGGTTGAGATTTATCCTGATCAAAAACATTATTATTTTTTTTTGTATCAGATCGTGAGGAAGAACATCTTGTGATGGTTTAGGAATGATTCAATTTACTCTCTCTTTGTTTCTAAATCTCCAAGTTCCGAAGCTTGAGACCATTTTCAAACACGAAGAAGATGAAGATGTGTGCCCCTGCAATAGTCATCAAAGACGATTCTATTAATCCTGACCACAGCTTCATATCCCTAAAAGAAGAAGAATAAAAGCATAAGAAGCAGAGGAGGAGTAAAGCTTCATGCTCATGTTCTTCGAATCATACAATCTCCATGCATGGATTGAGGCACATGAGCTTCACTGTAGAAGATGGAAGGTACCGGAAGCTGGGACGTACTTAAATGGACTAAACTCAAAGTAATTGCTCTTTTGCTTTAACTTATGAAATTCTAGCTTCTCACCCGTGTTTTCCTTTACCGTATTGAGCAAGCAACAGTTTGATCATCGTTTTTGTTGTTTATTGAGTTTTGTTTGGTAAACCGATTATAGCCTAATTATTTAATATCACTCCGCTCACGGGTTCTAAATCTAATTAACTCATCGTCTCTTCTCATATTCTGCAGTGAACAAAACAAAAATCACCATTAACCTAAATGATGATCGGTGATCATAATGATGGATACTATACTGGATAATGATTGGGTAAACAGACGAAAAATTAGTCATATGGGTTTTATGGCAAGAGTAGTGAATGCTCTTTAACATTGTCTACAGCCATTTGGTTCTCTAGTTGATACTCCAAGTAACTAAGAGGTTTGGTTTATAGGACGGAGAACATGGCTCGTAAATCAGCTGGAGAAGAGCCTTTGCCCGAGGAGGATCCTTCAATTTCAGTAGTTACGTACACAACCTCGAAAAATAGTAGTGAGTATCTTGTCGATGTCATGCTTTCAGGAATTTATTGTGTGGTTCATACTGGCATAAATTAAGATATCTTTATTGTTTTTGATCCTTCTATTCTGGAACGCTTAATGATGTCAGTTAGCCTAGGGTGCTGATTTCTTCCTACCTTTTGTTATTGTTAATAACTCGGTGCTGATGGGAATCCTTTTATAGGCTCAGATAACTCCTTGGTTGGTTATCAAGGTCGTCTTGAAAGTGGAAGGTCTGCCTCTTTCTTTTACGATATTTTTTTGTTTTGTTTTCTGTTGTCTTATTAGAATTTAATGTGTTTTGTACCCTCGCTTCATTAACTGTTTTCAAAGACCGAGATTTTAGCATCTTAGAGCATGATTATCATAAGTTGTTTAAAATGGAAGCAAACGGGATATTAACATTTTAATATATTTTTAATAATTTAACTAAATGAAAAAAGATTCAACCAATAACAAGAAAATAAATGATTAGAGAAATGATTAGAAAGATTCTAAAAATTCTAAAACTGAGTTCTAAAACCTCTCTTTTTAAAGATTATTCTATTTCTCTTTTCTTTATCTTTTTATTATGGCTGAGATGGCTATACAGATGACTGTAAATGCAATCTCAAGTTATTAATGCATTGTTTACTAACTAAAGGTTTGTTGAGATTATGTTGCAGGTTTTTTTATTCGGCAACAAACCTCCTGTCCATTCCCTGAGCAAACAGATTCATACCAGCAGTTTTAAGGTTTTTTGGTCGAGTTTTGCACACTGTTGAATGTGTTGAAATTCTCCAATAATCATGGTCTTAATTGATAATTGATAATGCCATTTAAAATTCAACCTGTAACATGAAATTTCAGTAGTTATAAATGTATCAAACTTGTGCTTCTTTGTTTCTAGCTTTCCAGGCTACACTGCTGCTGCTAATTTGAATTCATTTTCCTGTTTCTTGTACTTTCTTTTATTTTTTATTCTCAGGTGAGGCCCAACTTTACTGATGCTTGGTTGAATTTGGCTACTGCATAGATGCATGCATCGTGAAGAGTGCCCACTTCCTTTAATTACAAAAACAAAGTTAAATTATGAAATGAAACAAACCTTTTTTTGAAATTGGATTATGCATTGTTTCTGATTATAGACTTGCTAGATTATAACTTACATGAGTTATCTTGCGTTCAAATGATATATGACGATTCAGCCATCATTAATATTAGTGGCATCGTCGTCTTGAGCAATCAAATTCTGAAATATCGAAGGAACAATAATAGATTTCCAAACTAATTATTAAGAACTAATTACGAACATAGTAATACTTTACACCAGATTATTAATTCCTTAATTTGCTAAGATATGATCCTACGAAGTCTTAGTTAATTATATGGCGATATTTTGTTTTCGATTATGTTTACGACCACAATATTAGAACATCATTATTGGTGTCTTTTAGAGAGTTTCTAAAAATAAAAATAAAATAAAAATAAATCAAAAATACAAAAAAAAGGAAGGAATGTCTCTTATTTAGGGACAACAAGAGACTTCTCTTGTGTGTCTCTTATGCCATGTGTCATAATTTTATTAGTCGTTGTCTTTTTATTTTGTTTTTCTCATTTTTTTTAATTTCTTTATAACTTTCCTTTTACTCAAAAAACCCATTAGAGATTATACTAATAAATGATATAAAAATAAGGGTTTCCAGTTAAGTCTCTAAAATTCAATTAATTATTACAATATTTGTTAAGAGACTTTTATGGGTTATACCAATAATAATGCTTTTATCCTCGTAGCAAATATACTCGAATTTGCTATGAAAAATCTATTTAAAACCTATTCCAACTAGCAGGCTGCGCCCTCACCCTATACGGACGGAAGGTTGTTTTTAAATCATGTATCAAAATTTTGGCTTGTCAGTAGATATTAGAATATCGTTATTATCTACTCTAATAGTTACTAGGTGGTTACGCAGAAAACTTTATTAAATTTAAAACCTTTAGAAAAATATTTAAAATATATAAAAGAATCAACACTTTTGGAAAAATAAAATCCAAAATCATTTATAAATGGGCTATTTAAAAATACTACATTGAAAAACACAAAATGCATAAACCTCTAACAACAAATCAAATATTTTTGTTAAATAACCCTTTACATAAATTATGAAATATTTATTCCAATTAAATAAATTTAAAAAATACTATTAAAAAAGAAAAGAAACACCGTACATAAGTCTTTAAAAATTTAAATAAAATACTTTTTGATATCAACCGAATTTATAATCATATTAGTTAGAGAATAATAAATAATCTTAGATGAATATATATTTATATTCTTATTATTTTTTTTTAAAAAAATTAAGAAAAAAGAACACCCGGACATCGAAACCTCCAAGATAAGTGATAAAATAATCATATGTTGTGGAAACACACTAAACATGGAACCCAATGACATATCACTCCTCTGTGGTTTAGAATAAATCCAGGGACCAATAAGGAGCGTGTACCATCATAAACATCAAAATGGTCTTCCATACTACGGTTACAGACCATCGTCACAAACAATTGTCAAAGCGAAGAAAGGGTACCCCACAAACTGGTTGACCGAATCACATTGATGCACTCTTGGTTACTCTCCACTAATTCCTGAACGTAATATGATTCTCTAGAACACTTTAATAATTTTTTTCTTCAGATAGAACTTTATTTTTGTAAATTATTTATTTCATTTTTAAAACACGTTAGTAATTTCTTTTATATAAATTTGATTGCGAGTTGATTAGTCATATACAAAAAAAAATATTAAAACTTTTTTCTAATTCGTGCTTACTTCTGCTGGCTTCTTCTTCCTCGTGCTTACCTCTATTTGTTTCTTCTTCTTCATACTTGATTCCGTGTGCTTATGCTTGTCTATCATTGGTTCTACTTGTCTATGCTCCTTTCATCTCGCTTCCGCTCTACTCGTTCTAACTCGCTTCATCTCGCTTCCGCTCTACTCGCTCTAACTCGCTTCAGTTAACTTCAGTTCGCTTCACCTCGCTATCTCTTCTTTTTCTTCTTTCTTTGTTATTCTTGCTTTTTGCTTCTACTTGATTCCACTTCTTTTTCTACTTAATTGTGTCTTTCTTCATTTTCTTCTTACTGCTTTTCCTTCGTCATAACAAACTCAAATTATATATAGTGATAATTTTTATTATCTATTAATTTAAATATGTAATATTCTATTTGAAAATCATTTCTACTACTTATTTCAACACATGAAAAAAAAACCAATCCTAAGTTTTCGACACAGTTAATTCAAAGTATCTATCAAGATTATTTATTTATTTTTGTTTAATATTGTGTTGAAAATATGTTCAGTAATACTACAGTGCAGTTTTTTTTAAAAATATTTTAAAAATATTCTATACTACCACTCCTAAAAGATATAATAAAATAATTATAGTATATGTTTCTTTAAAAAATAAAATGAAATTAATACATAATTTATAAAGACCATAATTTAAAATTTCACCTTAATTTTAAATTCATTTTTATAAGTAATTTTCATAAAATAAATTTAAATGAATCCATAATATTTAATATCCTACAAAACATTTCATTTGGCTTGATTTTCTTTTTCAGATAGGATTTTATTTTTGTAAATTATTTCTTTAATTTTTGAAACACTTTAGTAATATTTTTTATATAAATTTGATTACAAGTTGATTAGTCATATACAAAAAAATTAAACATTAAATCCTTTTTCTTTATCGTACTTGTTTTTGCTGGTTTCTTCTTCGTGGTGCTTACATCTACTTGGTTTTACTTGCTCGTACTTGTTTCTTCCTCCTCGTGCTTGATTCCATTTGCTTATGCTTGTCTATGCTTGCTTTTACTTGTCTATGCGCACTTGATCTCGTTTCCACTTACTCTACTCGCTCTAACTCGCTTCAGTTCGCTCCACCTTGTTTTCTCTTTTTTCTTTTTTCTTCTTTTTTGTTATTCTTTCTTTTTGCTTCTACTTACTTTTGCTTCTGCTTACTTCTGCTTCTTTGCCTGCTTAATTGTGTATTCCTTCATTTTCTTCTTACTGTGTTTCCTCTGTCCTAACAAACTCAAAATATATATGTAATAATTTTATTTTTTATATCTATTGATTGAAATCTGTAATATTCTATTAGGAAATCATTTACTACTCTTTTGAACAAATGGAAAACCAACCCTAAGCTTTCGGCACAGTAAATTCAAAATATTTATCAATATTATTTTATTAATTTGTTTAATATTGTGTTGAAAATATATTCAATAATACTACAGTGCAGTTAATTTTCTGAAATATTTTAAATATATTTTCTACTACCACTCCTAAAGAATATAGTATAATTATAGTATATGTTTATTTAAAAAATAAAATAAAATTAATACATAATTTATAAGGACCACATTTTTATTTATGAGTAGTTAATTTTGATTTCAGTTTAATTTCAAATTTACTTTTTATAAGTAATTTTCATAAATCAAGTTAAATTAATCCATAACTTTTTATATAGCTTAAAACCTTTCATTTGGTTTGATTTTTTTATTCGGGTGGGATTTGTTTTTATAATTTTTTTTTTCATTTTTGAAACACTTTAGTAATATTTTTTTATAGAAATTTGATTACGAGTTGATTAGTCTTATACAAAAAAAAACATTAAATCATTTTTCTTTCTCGTGCTTGTTTGTAGTGGTTTCTTTTTCCTCGTGCTTATCTCTACTTGTTTTTGGTTGCTTGTACTTGCGTTTTTTCCTAGTGTTTAATTCTGATTGGTTATGTTTGTCTATGCTTGGTTTTACTTGTCTATGTTCACTTTATTTCGCTTCCGTTCGTTTTGCTCGCTATAACTCGCTTCAGTTCGCTCTCCTTCGCTTTCTCTTCCTTTGCTTTCTCTTCTTCTTTCTTTTTTAAATTCTTGCTTTTTTTCTTCTGCTTGCTTCCGCTACTCTTCTGCTTGATTATGTCTTCCTTCATTTTTTTCTTACTGATTTTTCTTTGTCCTAACAAACTTAAAATATATATAGTGATATTTTAATTTTATATATCTATTAATTTAAATATATAATATTCTATTATAAAATCATTTCTACTACTCTTTCCAACACAAGGAAAAAAACCAACCCTTACTTTTCGGTATAGTAAATTCAATTTTTTTTTGTGTGTAATATTGTGTTGAAAATTTATTCAGTAATACTACAGTGCAACTGTTTTATTGAAATATTTTATACTACCTCTCCGAAAGGATATAATAAAATAATTATAGTATATGCTTCTTTAAAAAATAAAATAAAAGTAATTTTAATTTTTATATTTATTAATTTAAATATGTAATATTCTATTAGAAACTACTCCTTTCAACACATAAAAAAAAACCAACCTTTACTTTTTGGCATAAGTAAATTTAAAGTATCTATCAAAATTATTTATTTATTTTTGTTTAATATTATGTTGAAAATATGTTCAGTAGTACTACATTGCAGCTGTTTTTTTAAATATTTTAAATATATTTTATACTACCACTATGAAAGGATATAATAAGATAGTTATAGTATATGCTTCCTTAAAACATAAAATAAAAGTACTACATAATTTATAAACACCACATTTTTATTAAGAGTGATTAGTTTTGATTTCAGCTTAAATTAAAATATTTTTTATAAGTAATTTTCATAAAAAAAGTTAAATGAATCCATAATTTTAAATATACTATAAAACCTTTCATTTAGCTAGATTTTATTTTTCGGATAGGATTTTATTTTTGTAAATTAATTCTTTCATTTTTGAAACACTTTATTAATACCTTTTTATATAAATTTTATCACGAGTTGATTAGTCATATACAAAAAAAAAATAAACATTAAAACCATTTTCTTGCTCTTGCTTGCTTCTGTTGGCTTACTTACTTGTGCTTACCGCTACTTGCTTGCTCGTATTTGTTTCTTCTGCCTCATACTTGATTCCATTTTCTTATGCTTATCTATGCTTGCTTCATCTCGCTTCCGCTCGTTCCGCTTGCTCTAACTCGCCTCAATTCACTCCACCTCGCCTCAGTTCGCTCCACCTCGCTTTCTCTTCCTTCTTTTTCTTCTTTATTATTCTTGCTTTTTGCTTCTGTTTCTACTTTTGCTTGATTGTGTCTTCCTTCATCTTCTTCTTACTGCTTTTCGTTCGACCTAACAAACTTAAAATATTTATAGTGATATTTTTAATTTTTTATATCTATTAATTTATATATGTAATATTATGTTAGAAAAATCATCTCTACTATTGCTTTCAACACATGAAAAAAAAAATCAATCATAAGTTTTCGGCATAGTAAATTCAAAATATCTATCAAGTTATTTAATTTTTTTGTGTAATATTGTGTTGAAAATATGTTCAGTAATACTACTATGCAGTTGTTTTTTTAAGTATTTTAAATAAATTTTATACTATCATTCCTAAAAGATATAATAAAATAATTAAAACATACATTTGTAAAAGAAATCATCTCAAGATATATATAGAAAAGAAATCAACCCTATGTTTTCGGCACAGTAAATTCAAAGTATCTATCAAGTTATTTAACTGTTTTTGTAATATTGTGTTGAAAATATGTTAGTAATACTACAGTGCAGTTGTTTTTTTTAAGTATTTTAAATATGGTTTATACTATCATTCCTAAAGGGTATTATAAAATAATTACAGTATATGTTTTTTTTTTAAAAATCATCTCAAAATATATATAGTGATAATTTTAATTTTTATATCTATTAATATAATTATGTAATGTTCTGTTAAAAAAAGCATCTCTACTATTGCTTTCAACACATGGAAAAATCATCCGAACTTATTTTATTCTTCTCTTATCTTCTCTTTCTTATACTTTATCTTCTTCTTCTTCCGATCAAGCACATTTTTTTTTTTATCTTTCTCTTATTCTTGGACTTTTACATCTGCTTTTTCTGCTTTATATTTTTGTTTTTTTTCTTTTACAAATTATTATTTATAATACTTTTTTTCTTTGTTTTCACCTTCTCCTTCTTCCATTTAATCTTCTTTCAGCTTCATGTTTAGTTTTCCTCACTCTAATTTTCTCTTTCTCTTTGTTCTTTTAATTTTTTCTCCTTTCATTCATTCTTCTTCAGTAATTTTCTTAATAACCGTTTTCTTTTGCAATTTTATTCTTTTGAATTTTATTCGTACTGACTTCTTCTTCTTCTATGTTTTTTCCATTAGTTTTGATTTATTTTCTTCCTTTTACTTTTCTCTCTTTTTTCACTGCTATTATTTTACTCTGTTATTTTGAGTTCTTTAAAATTTATTTTGATTTCTATTTTGAATTTGATTTTATATTTATATGAAATATTTGTTTCATTTTGTAAAAACACTACAATAATATGTCTATACTGCTTTGACTGAGTGGGAAAACTAAAACGAACTGCTTTTTGCATGATCATTAATTATATGCATAAAACACTTCAATAATATATATGTACTGCTTTAAGTGAGTGAGAAGACTATGACGAACTGCCTATTGTATGATCATTAATTATATGCTACATTGTTAATACTAAACTGTAATCAATCTCCTCATATTCCTCTGTTTTTATCTCATATCAGTGTTTTGTCTGTGTATTGCATGAAAATTATAATCTCTTCATAATTTTATGATTGGTGACCTCCATTAATTCATATCAATGGGTATATTAATTTGCTGTCATCGAGTTCCAGAACAACTGCTTTCTGATTGAAAGCATCTAACACGCAACATCTCCGTCTGTGCGAAAAAAACTAAAAGAGGCGAATGGTTAACCCTAAATCACAAACTTTTCTTCCTCTTATCTTCCTCTTATTAGTAAATAAAATCCCAACAACTCTTCTTTGCAACCCAGCTTAAAAACTAAACTATTACACATATGAAAGAAAATAATTTTCTATACTGCTTCGAGTGAGTGAGAAGACTGAGACTTAGATTTAGCATAATATTTGGACAGCCATTATTTTCCAAGTATTTATCTGAAAAAATACAAAGCCCCACAAGGACTACAATATGAACAAAACATTATAAAAACAGTAGAAAATATAAAATTATAGTGAGGCTCCAATCAAGCCATCATTAGTCAAAAGATGCTACATTTAAAAAAAGATATTTAGCGTTACCAAACAGCAACTATGTCTTCTTATATGATACATGATAAGAAGCCATATAAATTTTAGGGAAAATTACTAGAATGATGCTACATTCTAGTGAAATTACTAGAAGAGTTCTCAGATTTGTAGAAAAAGAGTTTGAGAGGTAAAATGACTCATAAGAATCTAGCTTTCATTTATATTACAAGAATGCCATTAAAAAAAGTTTTACAAAAGAAAATAAAAAACAAAAACAAAATCAAGATTAGAAAACATTAGAAAACCTAAAGAAAAAATTCATTTGTTTTCAAAAATAGAATTCGAAACCCTAATTCTCTCTCACGGCGGCGATTTCAGTCTTCTCCTCCTCTTCCGGCGAGTGACGGCGAGTGACGACGATTGACGGTGATTGACGGCGTCTTCTTCTTCTTCCTAACTCGGGTTCGTCTTCTTCTTCTTCTTCTTCTTTTTCCCTTTCTTCTTCCTCGTCTGAGTTGTTTTGTCCTCATTTTTGCAGGTTTCGATGGTGAAGGGTTTGGAAAGCTTCGACGGCGAAGGGTTTGGAAAGCTTCGATGACGAAGGTTCCGACGGCTTAGGGTTTTGACGGTGAAGTGTTCCGACGGCTTAGGGGTTTCGACGGCTTAGGGTTTCGACGGCAAAAGAGTTTCGACGGGAAGGGTTTCTTAGTTTGGACGGAAAGGAAGGGTTTTGACGGGAAGTTTTGTTGGTTTCGACAGAAGGGAAGAGTTTCGAAGGTTGTTTTGTTCCGACACGGCGGTTTCAGAGATTCCGGTATGAAATTGTGGTAGATTTATAAGATTTGTTAATTTTTTGAATGGTGGTAGATATTTGAAGTTGTGATAGATTTATTTGGTAAGATGATATAATCATAGGTTTGACGGTATATTTATTCATAGGCTTGATGATAGATTTATTGTAGGTATTATTGTAGATTTTGTTGAGCTTAATGGATATATTTAGTTTTTGTAGATTTACGTAATGGTAGACTTATTTTAAGCTTGTTTGAGTTCAATTGATATATATTTAGTTTTGATGGTAGACTTATATATAAATTTGAGTTGATGTATAAAAATTTGATGAATTATGGTAGACTTATTTCGAGAATTATGGTAGACTTATTTATAGGTTTATATAAGACTTATTTCGAACTAGATGGTAGACTTATTTCGAACTTGATGGTAGACTTATTTTAACACTTATGGTAGACTTATTTCGAACTTGATGGTAGACTTATTTCGAGACTTATCATGATAGACTTATTTGAACTTGATGATAGACTTATTT
>KE155780.1:249032-274887 GCA_000411075.1 Sisymbrium irio
GAGATGGTGTTATGTGTCCCATTTAAAGTTCTTTTATTTAAAAACCGTCATTTCCTTTCTATTGGGCATGTATATAAGAATTTCAAGTTAAAAACATAACAATATATAGAAGCCCACAAACTCATTTGAAGACAAGAAAATATGGTTGAAATTGAAATAAGAAAAAAGAAAACCAACAATAGACAGAAGCTCACAAACACATTTCAAGAAAAAAATATATGGTTGGAATTGAAATTAAAAAAAAAATAGACAGAAACCTACAAACCTTAAGACTAAATATATGGTTAAAATTGAAATAACTTGGTTTGATTTTTGGATTTGGATAGTTTGTTTTTGAAGGGTGGGTTTATAATCTTTTAAGACGTGTAAAATAGACCATATAAATGAATTAGACAGTATAAATAACAACAAGTCATTCGTTAGAAACAACAACAAAAATACAGACATAAAAAAAATTAGGCATATAAAAGCAGTAAAAAATACTGTATATAAACATATTAAAAAGCATAATCCGTACAACGCACGGATCCGACCCTAATTCTATATAAATCCGAGTAACAATGGGTCTGAAAATGATGATGTTAATAGGTCCATAGGAAGAGTAAATGTTGGTAGCCTAAGCATACCAGGCTATTTAAATTTAATCCATCACATGATTATAATAAACAAACATGCATAATCATACAATATTCGGAATAACTAACAAATAAAACATATTCTTGTAATCTTTTTCTTAAAAATTCTCATCATACATTAGATCAAACCACAATACATGAAATATTAACTGACTATCCACCTATGTTATATCACTACACAAACTCTAATATATTTTGTCTTTCAGTTTTTTATAATTATCTCATTAAAAGAAAAATGCATGATCATAGTTATCATAATTTGTATCTGACAATATACTGAAAAAATTCAACAATAATGCTTAGCATCACAAAAGATAAGCCAATAAAACAACATAAATATAGTTTTTAACAACACAAACACACCACAAAACATAACAGAACTTATCAATTTAAAAGCGAGATTTGGTTCGGAGTATCGACTGTCACCTCACTTGGTCAGATATTTGAGAAGACAAATACAATACATATCTAAGTTAATAGACCTTTCGATAATAAGAATATCAATGTACAAAACGATAAATTTCTTACTTGCTAAAACTTCTTCAACCTCGGCATCGTCTGGATTGAGCAAACTGGAGCAAAAAACACGATCGAGTTCTTGTCGATCCATAATCAGAAATTTCGTATGACTTATAATATAAAAAATCTGCTTATAGATAAAACTCCAAGCCAACCTAAAGATGCAAACTTCACTTCCTCTTTCACAACAAACCACCAGAAAATTTTTGCTTGCCCTCTTTGATTTGGTCATTGTACACAGGGACTGAATTTGTAATCCACCGGTTCTCCTGAGTCTCTTCTCCTTCTATTTCATTGTCTTGTTCCTTGTGATTGTTTAAGATTAACTAAATTTTGTTATGTCGAATCTATTACGTTTTGCGCTATATCAACTTCACCTTTATTATCTTCTTCATGCTTATTTTGATTCTGTTTTTTTTCGGAAATTTTTGATATGCACCATATATCTATTTATATTACTATATCATTTCGTGGTGCAACATTCACCAAATGAAACTCCAGTCCATCCCTTAAGGCACATAGAGGATGTTCTTTAAGCAACGTTTTTTTAGTAATTTAAAGACCACACTTAACAATTTAATCGTGAGTGTGGTATAGTAAATCCGTCTTCTAATGCCATTGCATTTTACTTATCAGTTAATATCACGTTTTGTGCTTTATTTTTTATTTTATCATTTTTATCATATTCACTTTAAAGTATCTTCTTTCCATCTGTTTTTGTCAATCTAATTATCTTTTTTATATCTGATTCTATCAATTTAATTATCTTATTTCCATCTATTTACTATTTTATAATTCTTATCATTTATAGATTTAATATTATTTAATAATATGATACTATTAACTATATTAATTATTAAATCTGTCTCGTTTAACAATAATATAAATTTATACATATTTACCAACGGGATAAATCCTGTCACACATGTCGTCATAATTTTTTTCAATCCTGTCACATCATATACGTCTAACCAACCAGTCGCACAACAATAATGTTGAGTATACAATGAACCCCATTCTCCTACACCAACTTCGAGTTGTGATTTTCATTTCAAACTCAGACAAAAGAAAAGAAATTATCAGGGATACTCATCGTGCTTTTCTCCAAAGAGGTTTTTCCTTTCCGTTCAGTTCTTAAAACATGCGAGACAGGTCGGAAGGATTCCACGGCAGAAACAACATCAAAATCTTGTAATTTTATCCAGTCATCCTCATCAATCAATGGACCAAAGATACCCGCGGACTTGAGATTTAGTGTTGCATGAATCTTAGTATCCTACAAATAGCATGTTTCGCAAATACAAAATTAATTGACTCAAGCAAGATAGACGTATATAAGGAAAACGCTAGATACATCTCCTCCTCATTTGATAATATGAGATCAAGTGATCCATCGGAGCCATATAAGAGTTGCCAACGACGACGAACCTTTAATCGAATTTAATGTAAACACAACCCATGATATGATATACGTCAGTAATATTGAACGAACAAAGTCTCTTGAAAATAGAAGACATCAGCATGAAATTTCACCACGGATAACCGCTGCTGGGTTTTGAAAATGTATACATCTAAATAATGTGGATTATGCTTTTTTTTTGCATCAGCAGGTAAATACATTGGTAAGAAGCAAATTATATCGAGCATTTTTTATTTACAAAAAATGCAAAATTTACTAAACAGCAAACATTCTTTATCTTTTTTTTTTTACAAAATATAATATATAGAAAAAAGAATGACACATAAAACAAATTTCTATTAATTACACTTTCTATAAATTCGTTTATCGAAATTTAGTCATCATTCTTCTTAGCGATGAAGGATAATGAGCACTTCTCGACATACTTGCCGCAAGAACCTCCCCAACCTCAGGCTTATTCCGTGTGTTATAATTATAGATACCATAAAATAGTTTTTGATTATACGAATATTGATTTCACTTTTTTATTAATTCGATAAATATAGATATAATTTTATCTTTTTTTTATAAAAATTATTTTCTTTTTATGTTAACAAAAAATTCTTATTAAGATCAAACAGAATTTGCTGTAAATATATATTTATCATATTTTATATTTTCTTAAATCAAAAATCGTTTTTTCTATGAAATTCAATTTAATTAAACATTTATCCAATTGAAATCAATTTAAATAAAAATATTATATAATTTAAGATTGTAATAATTTTTAAGACAAGATAATTTAATGTAGTAATATTTCTGATTGTTTTTGGTTCTTCTTACTTTTTCTTGATTTTGTTTATTTCTTCTTACTTTTACTCATGTTTTCTTGCTTCTACTTGTTTCTTCTTTCTATTGGTTGTTTCTGTCTGTTCCTCCTTGCTAACGATTGCTTCTGCTAATTTTTTATGGTTTCTATTTGCTTCTATCAGCTTCTTCTTACTTATATTCTCTTTTTTTTTTTGCTTTTTCTTGTTCGTGCTTACTTCTGCTTGCTTCTTCTTCCTCGTGCTTACTTCTGCTTGCTTTTTCTTCCTCGTGCTTGCCTCTGCTTGCTTTTTCTTCCTCGTTTTTGCATCTGTTCGCTTCTCCTCAATTCTGCTTGCCTCTTCTCGCTTATACTCGCTCCAGTTTGCTTCTTCTTGTATGTGCTTGCTTTTTTTTCTTTTTGCTGGCATCTGCTTGCTTTTTTTTGTTCGTGTTTACTTTGTCTTGCTCATGTTTGTTTTTTTTATTCGTGTTTACTTCTACCGGCCATCATAATTTAGCAAAAACGAAAACGAAGAGAATTTGGCCTAAGAGATGAAGAGTACTTTTTTCAAAAGAAGAAAATGTTTGCATGGTGGAAAAAAAATTGATTATAGATAGTACAGTATATGATAATTTTTGTAGTAAATAACTCTCGAAGTAAAACCGTTTTAAGAAGTTTCTATTAACTCACATTGGTTCGGTTCCTTGAATTTAATGGCTTTTGGTCTTGTTAAGTCGACTATTCTTTCTAGTCGTGGAGGAGTCAATAGAGATTTGTGTGTTTCAAATCATAAATACTTTAAAACATCTAGATATTATCAGCTTTATCATACTTTTCATATAATGCATATATAAATACAGTACAACAAATATTGAAATCTGTCACAGAAAAATTTCAATGACTCTGATTCTTAAAATTGGATTTGTTCGCAATAAATACCGAAAAAAAAACATTAAAGGTTCGGATCAGAGAGAGTCACTTTAACTACTTACATAACATTTCTTTTAATCTCAAAACACATACAATTTTCCGCTGTGATGGACTTATTGTTTCTTTTAATTGACACACTTTATCATTCATGGAGAAGTTAATCTTGGACAGTATACCAAATTTTGGACAGTACAAAAAGCTGAAAAATATAAATTATCATTACTCATCGCGATACAAATTACTGTACTTTTTTTTGTAGCACCTAAATGTCAAGTATTAGACCAAAGCTTCATCAAGCAAAGCAACATACATAAGACAATATTTAACTTTCAAAACAACTGAATTACTATATCAACTCAATTATGTGTAACACCACGTGTTTTTTTGGCTCTACATCGATAACTAAAGAGATGGTAAATTATGCACTATTGATTAATTAAACCACGAATTACTCTAGTGTTTTATTTTATAGATGATATGTAAGCGTTTTATTTATTTTAATTTTGTAATTTAAAATTTTTAAATTTATAGGAGATCAGTATTTTTTTTTTAAGTATTGGAATGGACATAAATTTTACATTTTACTTGTAATAGTAGTTGAAGACGGAAACACAATAAAATAACCCCATTAAGCCAAGAACCATACCCAAAAAAACAAAAACAAATGAACTTGGCTGATAAAACAAACGGTTACGATGGAGTAAAAAAGCATACAACTTCCATGGTATTGCTGCATGGAACAACACTACAACAGGCGCCATATTGGATCTTTCGAGCACAACACAAACATATTATAATGATGAGCAATATGAATTGATGAACTTGCCTGAGAAACGTCTATGGGTCGACCCGGTGGTATGACCTTTGCTGGAACCCACAAAACCTTAAGCGGAACTGTTTCATGAAGTCCCAAAACTTATCCATCACTCTTTTCCTTAAATTTGATGGCCTTCCTAGGCATCGGCCTCCTCCCGTCGAAAATTGACAAATGTGCACATGACGAACGGCTCGTCAGAAGTCCATGTCTTAACTCTGGTAAAGCGTGTAGTTTTGCTCGAGCTCCATCTTTTCAATGTCGTTTGCAAAATTTCCTCGGCGCCAGTCAAAAACTGGACAACAGGGCTCGCTCAAAATCTTACCACCATTTCGTCTCAGCTTCAATCTTTTATGCGCTCGAGATGCTCCTTCTTGAAAAAATTAATTCATAAGAAAAGCACATGTTAGTATCCAAATAGAAAAAGAAAACTGCAAACAAACCCTAAAGAATACGAACACGTAAATTAACTAAAATAAATCAGCCAAAGACTATAGGAGACAAATCAGAGAAGAAAAAAATATTAATGTTGTATTCCTTTAACATTTTACTGATTTCTTTGAACATCTAAGAAGAAGCAGAAAAATTATATACTTTTCTTCTGATTACTTAAAATATAAGTAGGTGTATAATCAAAGAGACGAATCAGACAGAGAATATGAATTTTCCCAGAAATGATATCAGATGTCAAAGTCGCTGGTAATATTGCTTTAATCTTCATCTTTCCGTCGTTTACATTAAAATTGAGCAACAAAATCATATGTATCCAACCAAAAAATACTGCAAAATCAAATCACACAGCCGAACCATTTGTACAAAACCAATTATTTATTCACTTGTAAAGACTAACAAAACCCAGATTTCAAATAGAGAATTTATCGCGAGAAACTACAAAGGAAAACAAATTTCATGAACCTACCTCGATGGATACAAAGTTAATAATATTAGGATGATGAATTGAAAAATGGGTAGACGGATCAAACTCGAGTGAAGAATCACTGAGTAAAAGTAAAACCTAGGCAGATCCATAAAAAAATAAGGTAATAAAAAACTTATTGCAAGAACTGCTATGACCACCCTTTCGAAGTAAACGCCTCAGCTAGTGATATATCTAATATGTTCATTTCCACCTAAACCAAAGAAGAAACCAATTAACAGCAAGTATAAAGCGAGAACCCAAATTTGATGTCAAAAAAAAAAAGAGAAAAAAAAAAACAGACTACCGAAGTTCTTGTATCTCACGTTATATGTATCTCAATTTCCAAATCCTTAAAGATCCAATCATACCTAAAGTCGTGTAACTCCGCAACTATCGTTCAGTGACGGTTTGCCCTCTATCCTCTAAGTTGATCCAGTTTATAAAGGTCCTATTATGAATTCATAATAAGTTTAGTGATGTGGTTACAATCTGTATAGGGTGTTTTTTAGTACCCAGTGAGTAAATTTTAAATTTATGCCGGCATAAAGAAGTGAAGAAACAATGAGTTCTAATCTTGTTTTTTCCAACAAATGGGTTTTAGTCTCCAGCGGACATTTTTTTCTTTCAATTCAAATCTTTATTAATACAAATTCTAACATTAATTTGTATGAATATGTTACAATAAAGCGCAATTATTATATATATATTTTTAAGTGGAAACTATATATTGTATGTAAATATGTTTGATTAAAAAAATAAGTGTAATTTGCAAATGTTTCGGCCGTTTGGTATGGTATATAAGTAACGGGTACGCAACTGTGATGGTCTTCGACATTTAAGGAGTTTTTTTTTCTTAAATGATTACGTCATTTGTGTCTGCCTGTTCTGTTTGTCATGTTAGGCCTGGGTTTATGAATCCCTTTTAAAACAGATTTTACGTTAACCTCCAGTCATCCCCTGTAGCCATTTGCATTTAAGAACTTGTGTTTCACCTAGAAACTCACTCAGTTAAGGAAATGCCATACTAAAAGTTTATAAAAACAAAGATGCAGGAACGGGTTATCTACAAATAAGAATTGGAAATGTGTATGGGTTGACGGGTTTTTTTTGTTTCATTGGGATTACTCTCGCCATTTATTTTTTCATGATGAGCCACCTCCTTATTCATTCTTTTTAATACCCTTCCCTCAGCATGTTGTTGTCACCGATACCAGATGCTGCATTCGCCTGCTTGTATGGCCATCAATATTTTGCGTCTGTGCCAAATCTCTGTCTGAAGTACAGGTGGTGGAATCTTCATTTCCTGGCACTGTTGCCATGTACATTAATTAGCGAGTTTGAAAGATGTGATNCGCCTCAGCTAGTGATATATCTAATATGTTCATTTCCACCTAAACCAAAGAAGAAACCAATTAACAGCAAGTATAAAGCGAGAACCCAAATTTGATGTCAAAAAAAAAAAGAGAAAAAAAAAAACAGACTACCGAAGTTCTTGTATCTCACGTTATATGTATCTCAATTTCCAAATCCTTAAAGATCCAATCATACCTAAAGTCGTGTAACTCCGCAACTATCGTTCAGTGACGGTTTGCCCTCTATCCTCTAAGTTGATCCAGTTTATAAAGGTCCTATTATGAATTCATAATAAGTTTAGTGATGTGGTTACAATCTGTATAGGGTGTTTTTTAGTACCCAGTGAGTAAATTTTAAATTTATGCCGGCATAAAGAAGTGAAGAAACAATGAGTTCTAATCTTGTTTTTTCCAACAAATGGGTTTTAGTCTCCAGCGGACATTTTTTTCTTTCAATTCAAATCTTTATTAATACAAATTCTAACATTAATTTGTATGAATATGTTACAATAAAGCGCAATTATTATATATATATTTTTAAGTGGAAACTATATATTGTATGTAAATATGTTTGATTAAAAAAATAAGTGTAATTTGCAAATGTTTCGGCCGTTTGGTATGGTATATAAGTAACGGGTACGCAACTGTGATGGTCTTCGACATTTAAGGAGTTTTTTTTTCTTAAATGATTACGTCATTTGTGTCTGCCTGTTCTGTTTGTCATGTTAGGCCTGGGTTTATGAATCCCTTTTAAAACAGATTTTACGTTAACCTCCAGTCATCCCCTGTAGCCATTTGCATTTAAGAACTTGTGTTTCACCTAGAAACTCACTCAGTTAAGGAAATGCCATACTAAAAGTTTATAAAAACAAAGATGCAGGAACGGGTTATCTACAAATAAGAATTGGAAATGTGTATGGGTTGACGGGTTTTTTTTGTTTCATTGGGATTACTCTCGCCATTTATTTTTTCATGATGAGCCACCTCCTTATTCATTCTTTTTAATACCCTTCCCTCAGCATGTTGTTGTCACCGATACCAGATGCTGCATTCGCCTGCTTGTATGGCCATCAATATTTTGCGTCTGTGCCAAATCTCTGTCTGAAGTACAGGTGGTGGAATCTTCATTTCCTGGCACTGTTGCCATGTACATTAATTAGCGAGTTTGAAAGATGTGATTTTTCACTCGAGTAGTTGATTTATTTGAAATTACTATACCTAGGCAACATCTTCATGTGTGTTGTTCTAGCATAGAAGTCATGGATCAGTGCACTACCATCATTGACCCCAGCACCAGTAGAATACCTACAGAAGATCAATTAAGTTGCCTTTATCAGCTATTCGAAAGTGAGAGCTTTTATCACTAAGATCCATGCTGAGCATGACATTTAGGTGCTACAAAAAAAGTACAGTAATAAGCTCAAGTACCTCAGGGTAGTTGCTATTGCCTATCTTCGACATGGAAACCATAAGATTTGCAGTTGTTGGTGTCAAATTTTCAAGCCTTGTAACATGACACTGAACAGATAAGAATATGGAAGTCCTAAAAGAGCAATACCACTATACAAAAAAAAAGTCTAAAACTTTAGGAATAGCTTATATAAGTACCAGTCCTTGCATATCCAGTATTGTAGTTGTGGAATGAATAGAATCAGCGCTCTGCTGTGATTGAGGATGCATTGAATTTCTTCAGGAGAGCTCTCTCAAACTCTTGCACATGGTATTTTAGGTAGCTGTGAATGGTGGTGATATGCATAAGCTTAGTGATATCTATGAATGGTGATATCTCTCAAATTCCTTTTGCTTCCTTGTTAGAAGATAAGACCTTCTCGCCTTGAGAGAACTAAATATTGTACTCTTTCCTACAAGGCTAGCTACAGACTGTGAATCACACCGATTTGTTATTAGAATTGGACACTCTGCTCTTGAACTTATCAAGGCCTAACAGAACAGCAAGAAGTGGTCTCTACACCGTTCTCTAGACCTGTGTTATTACTAATCCTCTCACTTTGCTTCACAAAATCTCTGGGAACATTCAATTACTGTTTTACCAGATTTTAAATTCTGTATCTATGATTTCGTGGACTGCAGATGTAGAAAGAACAAAGGCAAACTCTAGCGATGGTTGATGCATCAATAGACTGAGCTGTCTCATCTGCCTTAATAATATCATCTGGATCACCTTTTACTACCGAACCCACTAAAGACTTCCTGCAACAGAGCAACAGTGCAATATCAGTTTTCACGCAGTAAAAAACCTGCAACAAAGTTATTAATTCAGCTAACCAAACAAAGAGTCAAACCCGCAATTAGTGATGATTAGCACAGGAGATCTCTTCCTTCAACGTGATTTCTGAATCCTTCCGCAAGGTCTCATCTTCAGAATCCAAATCAATCCAAGAACTGATTTCTTTTAAAGAAAAAGATGAAATCTTGAACGATTACATTCCCCAAAACTGTTCCTTCACGCAAGAAAATACGAAAAGAAGATTCCTTTACCAATTACACGAACTCTCCGTTGTGAACGTTGTCATGCCTAAGTCAAAGCCAGCGAAGGGAGGAACTTGAGAAGACGATTCGCTATGCCTATATGAAGGGTTCATCTATGTCATAACGAAGAAAGAAAACGCCTTTAGTCATCAACATCAAAAGAAAGAGTAGAGAGAGAGAGAGAGAGAGAGAGAGAGTAACCAAAGGAGCGAGGACAAAGTCAAAACGGCCATAGTTGATGTTGGAAGAAAAGAAGAGAAGGAACATAGTTGATGTTTCCAAGCCATAGAGACTTGAATGACTCTTCTCCCATCCTATTATATTTCCCAACGGCATTTTCTCTTCTCTTCTCTATAGGAAGCACTCGGTAAAATGAATGCTTTCTTGATCAAAGACGAAGATCAGAAAGAAAGGTTTGTGAACATGATCCTTAATATCAATCCTCATTCAAAAAAATTGCTAAGGAAATTCTTAAAGAATTTAAAAACGTCATATTAATAATAGCAGAATACAAAATAAGCTGATTACCAAACAAACACCATTAAAAACTTACTTGAATGTGTGCCATGAAGCTCCCATGTGATCATAAGTTTTCCTTGGGTATGACTTGTAACCACAAAAGTAATCAATTAAAAGGAATATATTTTCCTTTTCATTCTTTATCAAATTTAATATGAAATATATTTGTTCTTGGTTCCTAACAAAAAAAAGGAATGAAAGGAAATTAAATGAGTTCCATATATAACAAATAAATTTTATGACTGGTAAAATAATTTAAGAATCAAAGGGAATGTAGTGTTCCTCCTCATTCCTATGTTACCAGTCAGACCCTCAAACAAAAATCTAAAAGAATAACAATAAATGCCAATATAAAAAGTGGCTGAGAAGAGAAATATATATATAGTTTTTAAAAGTTAGGTTTGTTATAATTATGGATATCACAGAATAGTTTTTTATTATATGAATTTTGATTTTACTATTTTATTTAATTCGATAAATATAAATATAATTATATCTTTCCTTTTTATAAAAAAAAATATTTTCTTTTTATGTTAACAAAAAAATATTATTAAAATCAAATAGAATCTGCCTTTACAATTATGGATATCACATAATATTGTTTTATAAACGAATTTTGATTTTATCTTTTATTTAATTCGATAAATATAAATATAATTTTATCTTTCTTTTTTCTTAAATTTTTTTTTATGTTAACAAAAATATCTTAATAAAATCAAACAGAATATGTGGTAAATATATACTTATCTATTTTATCTTCCTAATTTTAATTATTAAATTTTAAATTAGTTTATTTTAGAAAATATCTATTTTTGATAATCATTAGATTCGGTAATCTACAACCATCAAATCATCGATCGATCTAACGGTCACGATTATAATTAAAATCAGATAATTTATAGCCGTCGGATCACAGATCAACCCCTCATAAAGACATCTCTAACGAAGACTCATTAATGACAAAAAATGTATTTTAATAACGTAGTGAATGACAGTCGTCATATCAGATTTTAATCGTACAGTCAATTATTTTTTCGAAGGTAACTTTCAACTCGAAGACCAAAAAGCTTCACATTTATTTATATGATAGGATATTCTTTCAATTATCTTAAAATGATTACACCAAGTTAAGAAAATTTTAAGAATATCTTTTAGCATCAAAACTAACCGTAGCCAATTAAATCGAATATGCAGCTAAAATTTATGTTATAAATAACCAATTTATGCAAACAAAGAAATCACATACCTAGTAATTTCTCTACAAAAAAAAAAAACTGAAAATGCTATCGTTTCCGATCAAGTTACTGATTAAAATCAAATTCTACAAAATAGTTTGGAAAATTCAAGTAAAAACACTCCACACATGACGTCACCATCACTTAATTTTCTTCGATTTTGGATCACATCTCTAGCCCATTGCTGCTCTTGTTCCATTTGAACGTTTCTATGATTCTTGAGTTCATATAGAGATGAAAACATGATAAAGTCAGTTACTTTTGAGTACCCTTTACATGTTTAAACCTCGTTGTTTCTTGTTTTCGTCAGCGAACGAAGGTGCAACCATCTTGGAGCAACAATCAGATTGCGAAGTTGATGGTTGAGCTTTCGAGGACTTAGGATTATGAAATTGGAGACGGCACGACTTGTCGTATTGTTGTGATGGCTGGTGCGCTTCTTGAGCAGGCTGAGTGTCAGTTAGATAGAGGGATTCATCCTATTTGTGTCGCTGAAGGATATGAAGTGTCTTCTAGAGTCGCTGTTGACCACTTGGAACGTTTCTCTCAGAAGTTTGAATTCGATGCTAATAATTCTGAGTCGTTGGTTCAAACTTGCATGACTACTCTATCTTCAAAGATGTGAGTTTTCTTTCAGGATTGATACATAATGCGTTTGGCTTGTAGATATTTGTCCTAACGTTTTTTGTTTGCTTTGTGCTGTAGTGTGAATCGATGCAAGCTGAGATTGCTGTGAAAGCGGTTCTTGCTGTTTTTGATTTAGAAAGGAAGGATATTAACTTGGATCTGATAAAGGTAGAGGGGAAAGTTGGGGGTAAGTTAGAGGACACTGAGCTTATATATGGGATCTTGGTTGATAAAGACATGGACCATCCTCAAATGCCAAAGCAAATTGAGGATGCAAACATTGCTATTTTGACCTGCCCGTTTGAGCCACCCGAAGCCGAAGACAAAGCATAAGGTGGACATTGACACAGTGGAGAAGTTTGAGACTTTGCGAAAACAAGAACAGGAATATTTCGATCAGATGGTGCAGAAGTACAACGTAGGTTTTAAGTTTTGATATTATTACTTCATGATCAAATAGGTTGTAAGTTTGGTTATATAACAACGCATTGTTTCTGTTATGATAATCCTTATGGTTTAAATTGCAGGATGTGGTGCTACACTTGTTATTTGTCAATGGGGTTTCGATGACGAGGCAAACCATCTATTGATGCACAGGTGAGTTTGTAATTCCAAGTAGGAGCTGCTATCGGTACATGTTTAGATAGCTCTTTTAATGTCTTCATTAGTTTTCTGGAGCTGATGGGATTTATGTTTTCTTTGTAGGTGGGAGAATTGTTCCGAGATTCCAGGAGTTTACCCCAGAGAAGTTAGGAAAGGTACTATAACTTTCGGGGCCAACAAAACGAATTGGCTGTTATTAACATTTCACATCATTTTGATGATTTCGCACTTCATCATGTGTTTAGGCTGGTGTGGTGCGTGAGAAGTCCTTTGGAACAACAAAAGAGCGTATGCTGTATATTGAACATTGTGCAAATTCAAAAGCTGTTACCATATTCATTCGTGGAGGTACTTACGCGGAACTGATACTTCTTGTCTGTTCCCTTCTCTTATAATTACTATTGTGTCTCTAGTGATACAGTAGATATATGTAATGAAGATAAGATCGTACAGAATATTGCAGAATTGATTGGTCTGATAATTTGCTTTATTCATGTTGGCAGGTAACAAGATGATGATAGAAGAAACCAAACGCAGTATTTACGACGCTTTGTGTGTGGCACGGAATCTCATTCGCAACAATTCCATTGTATATGGTGGTGGTGCAGCTGAGATTGCCTGCTCTCTTGCTGTTGATGCAGCTGCTGATAGATACCATGACGTTGAACAGGTAAGCCATATTTCTACTCTCTCTCTGGATGTACTCAAGCTCAAGTGAGTGAGATATATACTGGTTTCTATATGCAGTGTGCAATTAGTGCGTTTGCGGAAAGCCTTGGACTCTGTCCGACGGTCCCTATGGCTCTTGCAGAAAATAGTGGGTTACAGCCCATCGAGACTCTCAACTGTAAAACCTCAGTAAATTAAGGCAAGTGATTGGTGATTTATGAGTTTTGTCTGTCACTGTCACTAAATATTGCTTTATCACTTAAGACATGGCCATGGGGTAAATTTATTAAAAAAATTTGTTGTTGAATATTCAGGAGAACATTCCATTCTACGGGATAGATTGCAACGATGTAGGAACAAACGATATGAGGGAGCAAGACTTGTTCGAAACGCTGATCGGGAAACAGCAGCAAATCTTACTTGCGACACAAGTAGTCAAGATAATACTCAAGATCGATGACGTAATCTCCCCATCTGAATACTGAGAATGATGTCTTTCTCTCTGTTTGTGACACTCCAAGATCTGGCTTTTTTTTTTTTCTTCCGGCAAGCGTATTTATGTAAGAACATACCACAGATATCTGATTTTGATTGATAATCCAGCTTGCGTTTTATGACTTTAGAAGACTTAAGTGTATTGATTCAGGGACTTGAGTTTTGGCCCCTCATGTAAAACTGAAACCATTCAAAGCGAAGAACATTTATGAGCAAGAAAGTAGAACTGTTGGAGGGTTAAGTTATGCAGGTCCTACATTAATCAAGCTGAGGAATCATTGGTTTGTAACGTTTTGTTAGTAGATATTTTGGTGGGTCGACTCAAATTTTACTGGCTTGAAAGTCAAATAACGCTCTGTACATTTTGTCTTCTGCCGACAATGTTCGTGAATGCTCATTAATTTTCTTTGTTTGGTTGGTTAAAACCAATTTTGATCATTTTTGGATCTTAGCACTGTTGCGCATGAATGAACAAATAAAACTGAAAAGTGTTTTATAGCTGAATTAAACTTGAGTTGAGATATAATTCAAGTGAAACATGACACTTCTGTTTTTTTCTTCTTTTGCGTAGGAACAAGTTACGATGAACATGAAGGTTGTGTCCCATTCCGATTTCCAAACAAACAAAACTATCACATGGTATCACACAATTAGTGTATTTATTCCAAATTAGCACAAAAACTCTATTTAACAAAAACAGAAAGAGAGAAATAATACTCCACCGACAAAGTTTAATCCCACAAGGAGAAATATACGATTCTCACTCAAAGCTAAGTTGGAATCCCGTGAGGTGAAACGTTTTTGAACTTTAATGAGTACATTCGTCACATGATTATAATTAGATAAAATCAGCATTTAATGTTACATCCTAAGTCACGTTGAAAAACTGCAAATCTTCTCCTCGTCTTCTTTGGTTCCTTCTCCTTTAATTGCAATAATTGTCCAACGTCGAATTAAATTTCTACTCGTCTCGGGAACACAAGAGCAAGAGCAAGGCAAGATCCAGATCTAGTCCAATTAGTGGAGATTCTGTTCTTAGTTTTGTCAGACTCATAAAAACCACACTTGACAGTTGCCTCTCTTCACTTATTACAGATCTTGCAGACAAATTAAATGCCTTCCCAAAAATTAGATATATGCCCATGTTACACTCCAACCGAGAGAAGAACCATAAGAATATATAAATTCTCGACTAGGCCACAATATAATTCACATTTCAACAATAATATGCAATATCCAGTAAATTAATTTGGTTTCCGGTTCGGAATTATCTTATGGTTTCTACCTTCTAAGGTATTGTTTGCAATAGCAGGACATCACAATATTATTTATCCTTTTCATTTTGTAACACACCAATTTACATATCTTGAAATATAGATATATTTCAATCATGAACAATACAAAAAGAAATATCCACTAATTTACATGTAAAAACTGTTAACACACGGGTGTTGATAATTATGATGTTGATTTAACTTATTACAATATAATAATCAACAATCTTGCAGCACTTGTACAAATCCCCACCGCAACATACATTGGTCCCTACTCCAAAAAAGTTTAAAAGAACCCATTGGTCCGAAGAGATTCCATACAATACTTTAGTATACACATCAAATCCAACTTACAACTTTAACCCTCCCCCATACCCCATAATAAAACTAAAGGGTAACGAAAAATTTGACATAGGAGGACCAACACATCCTCGTTTTTTTTTAAGGTTTAATTAGATGCATTATAATTTAAGTAGATGGATCGGATTAACATCGAGATCCTTTTCTACAAGAGAGAGCACCAGCATTGCCTGTGACGGAAGCCACCAACGAGGATGGTCTAGCCGATAGACTCGAAGCCTTTGCATAGCTTGAAGAGGCTCTTCCACCAGAGGGCGTAAAAAACGCACCGTTTAGGAACAAGTCACCATCTGATCTCCAATTCCACTTTTTCCATTTGCTTTGTGGTGCATCTTCGTATTTAGTCACCTTTTTGTCAAAGCACAATTTTAATTTAATACTGTCATATATATATATATATATATGAAGAAAATATAATTTATATGTATTAAAAATTAGCTGTTAATTACCTCTTTGAAGACTTTGTCATTGGGAGCAAGAAATCTATTGCCTTGACTGTTAATCGTTGGAGCTGCACTTCCACCAATTGCATACATTTTCCAATGCGTATAGTCGTTGTTTACCACATGAAAATATCCATGCCTACATCTGTCAATGTCCCAAAGTTATAGGGTTTTAGTTCGAATATAAAAATTCAAGGACTTATTTAGAAAAAATCTAAAGAGGTTTTAACTTTTTTACCTGGGCATTCTCTGAACAAGTCCTTCGCCAAAATGATTAAAGGCAATGGTGACTTGCATGTTCTTGTCCCTCGTGTACGAATCACTGTGTCCCAAAAGCATCACTTTGTTATGGTGCGTCAAATAGTTATTAGATATCGTAATAGCCGTCGATCCATGAATCGCATCGACCAAACCGTCCGCGCAGTTGGACAACGAACAGTGGTCTACCCACACGTGGGACCCACCGAAAATAGAGACTGCGTCACCGTCAGACGCCGTCCTCCACCCGTAATGCGACGGTGAATCTCTGACGTAAGCATTGCCTCTCTTCTTGCAGTCGTGGATGTTTATGCCGTGAATGATGATGTTGGTCACGTACTGGACAGTGATGCACGCGCCGCCGGCGATATGGACGCTCGCTCCACGGCCGTCTATGGTCTTGAACGAGTTCATTATCAGCTCTTCTTTCAGTTTGATGACCATGTCACGTGCGAAGATGATCCAGAGCGGCTCGTCTTGGATCACTGCGTGTCTTAGGGTTCCCGGTTTAGGGTTAACCGCATCTTTGTCGCTCGAGTCGGTCACCACGTAGATTTTTCCGTCACGACCGCCTATTGCGTGTTTGCCAAACCCGATGGCGCAATCAGCTAGTCGTTGTCTGTTTTTTTCCCATTTTGGGTCGCATCTCCAACAGTCGTCGATTGGATTTCCGGTCCCACATGAGAGGACACCAAGATTCCTCCTAGACGCATTAATCTTCCTACATATATAGACATAGTAATGTTAAAATGCTGATGTTTAAGAGTGCAAAACTTTTAAATTCGTGAAAGATTAATTTAGAAATGTCTTTACGCACTCGTTTACTTCTTGAACTACGAGTTCAGGGTCGGAGACATGAGAGGAGGCAATGAAGGTTGGAGCTAGGACAAGGAAGAGACATGAGAAGAGGGAGAGAGACAAGTGAAGAAGTGTCATTCTCTTTATTGTCTCTCGAGAGGATTTTATTTATTAATGTGTTTTTGAGATTTGAATGTTATTGTTTGTTGATGAGATAAAATGGTGAGTAAGGTTTTGGCTTCTTTATATAGGAAAATCTCCTCCCCTTAATTTTTGGTTTTTAATAAAGAAGGGCCTACCTCTTTTCTGATTCTTTTTACATATACTAAAGGAGAAAAGATTTTAAAAATACCGCTACGTATAGAATAGAAATATGATAGCGAAAATTAAGCCAAAATTAGCTTGGTTTCATTTTATTATTATTTTATGGGATCTCTTGTCAGTTTCTGGATTGTATAGTTTAATATAGTTTGCCAAGAACTTTAGGTATCACCTTTCTTTTACTCACCGGTGTGCATTATTAGCTATGTTTCGAATGGTTGCTGATATACAATGGAGCCGAGTCAGCCGACGCAACGAACTAAAAAAGCTAGCATGTTTCGCTGCGTACTTAATAACATATCTTAAACTTATCAACCAGCATTACATAAGAAAATGGACTAGAAAAGAAAAATGAATTCTCTAGTTCCAAGTTCAACTCTTTTGGTCAATATATTTCACGGATATTTTAAGCGCATATATACACATGTCAAGTGGATAATATAATATGCATATTTGAAGAATATTTTTTTGATAAACTAAGGTGTTGCAATTCTAATATGATTAAGACTTCTGTAATAACATAATAATGCGTAATTTGTTGCAATTTTTTGGCTAAAATTAAGGGACGTGATAGATTACTATTATCATTTTTTTAAAAAGTTTGTTGCGTAAACACAAGTTCGTTTCGTGCTACTAGTCATTATTTGATCCTTGTAGTCTTGAAGACAAAGGACACATACATTTTGTTACAATAACAATAACGTATAACGTATAAATGTGTAGCTTTCTTTACCTAGTAATTAATGCCTGCCTTTATCCCCAAAAAAGCCATCGAGGTCTTTGTTGAAAAAACTGCCCTTTTGTGATCCTTTAATTATTTTGCTGTGCAATAAAGTGACTTTGAAGTTTTAATAAAACAATACTGATAAAAATAAAATAAAACTAACTTGTCTTGCGCGGCGGCCAATATCAACTGAAAAGTATATGTGCGTTCTTACTTCTTAGTAATAAGGATATGATAATTTTTCATGCATCGTCTAACTTGCATGGATATGTATATATGGTTTGTAACGTTTGTCAACTGTACTAGCATATACGCTCGATATAGATTCTATTCTCCAGTGTAGCGCTACTCCAGTGTATTAATGATTTTTTGTTTTTCTTTTCCTTGTATGATTTATCAAACTCAAGACAATTTAACTTCGTGATAAGTACATTGAGAAGCATACAAGTGTACAAAACATTCGCAATATAGTGATACATGGGTTAAATGTCACATCAAACAATACATAAATCTATTAGATGTTAACAGTACATAATATAAACTTTTTTCTTTGGCATAACTATCAAACCTTTACAGTCTCTGACTCTTATAGTTGAAAACGTTCTCTACAAACCTTGCAACTAATGTATGTATTAATGTATTATATACACTTTTGTCACAGTATCTTTTTTTATTTACAACTTCTCATGTTTTGGTCTTTTTTTTTTCTTTTCTTTTCTGGATGAATGCATTGCTACGTGTACGTATATTGTCGGTAATAAACTAATATACATGTTTACATAGCTTTTTGATCACGTGTCTACGGTCCCTCGTTACTTACTTTCGAACCATCATCTTTGGTTAAAACTCAGATAAAATTGGAAACGTTGTATTCTTTATGATGTTAAAAGAAAACATTATCTAGCTAGCTTTAAAGAAAAAAATCGCAATCGTTTACATTTGTCGGTCTATTTAATAATCTCAAATTATGTTTTCTGAAATTTCCCTTTCCGAATCGAAGACACATAATTTGAATGATTAGGAGTTAATTAAGACAATAGATTAATGGACCCACCCATTTTCCCACCAATTATTGCTGACTCACAAAATTAACGCTATTCATAAACTCAATTAATTTCTGACAAAAGTACGATATCGTAGGACACATTGGAACCGGTTTACAGATCCAATAGTCGGAAACCTCCGATTTTTGGTTTTGGATTAGAGACAGTGGCTGACGTGGCAAATCACTTAAAGGTCACGTTCGTCCATGTGAGCCTTGTCTCGCCACACCCCCTTCATTCATGGGTTTCATCTCGACCGCTCATTACGAAGATGCCCATTGCCCTCCACCGTCAGCCCTCCGATCTACAATGCACCGGTCATTCTCGCGCCACCAGTTTCTAGAAAGCCGTGGTTTTTTATTGGCTGTATATTCCGAGTTTCTTGCTTGAATGCCATGGTAACACAGGGTAATCACATAATCATAAAAGCTGAAACATATATGAGTACCACGGTATGAATGTGAAAGAAGCTGGATTTCACTGATTTTTTTTTGGTAATGGTGTGAATAAACATATGTAAATGTAATGATGTCGTGGAATTGTTCACCTTTTGGGTTACTATTCAATTTTTTTTCCGTTGATGAAGAAAACGTACCAGAAAGTGTTATAAAATCACAGAGAACGATAAAGATATTAGAGATTTAAGATAACACAACTTTACAGAAAAATGTTGTTCTCCACTATTTGAGAGACCTAGGATTGGAAAAAAATGATATCTTGGTAAAAGTGGATTCATTAGAATCTATATGAATAAGCTTAATACATTTTTGTCTATGTAGGATATGATTGGTAAGTTTCACAATGATGGAATGATCGTGTATTTCATAAACATTTTTACTAATCACACTAGTGAAATATTGTCTTTTTATTTACACATTTTGCAATTTCGCAAGATTAATTGAATATACAAAACCACTTATGCGGATTTTAAAACTAAATGAAGAATATTTCAATTTTGATGTTTCCATATTTAAAAATTGTAATTATGTTAGTCTTCTTTGTTTATCAGTCACAACATTCATTTAGTTTTATATAACTTGTATACTTATCCTAATTGCGTATAGTCTTGGTATAGTTCTCCTCATACAACAACCTTATACTGTGATAACATTGCAGCTCTTCTCTCTCTCTTTGGTTTTTAGAAACAACATTGCAGCTCTTCTCAATACAAAGAATCTACTGGTATGCGAAAGGATAAAACATATTAAGATAGATTGTCATGTGTCGCTAAAGAAAATTGGAGGGTCGTGTTCTCAAAATTCTAAATACGTTCGAACATCAACTTGCGTACGCTCTTACCAAATATTTGTCTCATTTTTCATTTTACGATCTCATTTGCAAAATGGATGTTCTAAACATGCACGTACGCTCCACTTTGAAGGGAACTATCACAAATGTATATATTCAAGTCTAACTATGGTTAACTTGTTTGTTATACTTTGGACCATAGTTTATGTTAATTCATATCCCCCTTGTATAAGAAAAATTCTGTTCATTCTATAGTGGTAAACGTTTCATCATTTTCTCATCTGATAAAGTCAAACCTAATTTATGATTTACGTGAATTAGACCATAAAAAATACATAGGCTTCAATTCTTACCGCTATACACATCCGCCCATTAATATTTTGCTTATTGAAAACACACCAAAAATTAAAAGAATACAGTTGCCTATATTAAAGGAATTAACGACATCTTGATACCATAGCTTAACATAATATATAAGATATACGTTTAGTGTTCTTAACTCCTTGTAAACTAATGCAATAGATTAGCTATTTTAAGGAGTCTAGGATTTGAAATCAGTTAATTGTTTAGTAAATTTTCGTTAAGCACAACTGCGGACGGTTAGTGTCCACGGTCCATATACGTACGCGGAACGCGATAACTTGGACAAACGGGCAAAACAAATATTTAAATATAAGAAGATGCATTCTAATTATTGAGAAATACTAATGATTAGACCAATATTCTGTTACTGAATAATAGAATGTTAAGAGTTGTTCATACATTAGTCGTAGTAACGAAACCCAAACATTAAATATATAGTATGGACATATTTATGAATAGATAAGAGCCCTGAAGAAATGGTGACACAAAAGAGGGAATCACATGGCCTTTCTGAAGCCATGTGCTGATCATGATGATATCTTTATATAATCATTGATCTCAAATCGATATTGACATTTCTTACCATGAATTCTTTTATTTCTCCCACTCTTGATATTGTAATGTTTTGATAAAATACTATATAAGTGTTGACAAAAGATATAACAAACTTGTAACAGCATTGATCAAAAGCATCTATTTGTAGTTCTTGTGAGTGTCTAATGACTTGTTAAATTGTTGTTGCCCACTTTGTTCGTTTATCAAAAAGTCAAGCGTTTTGATTACTTCTTATCAATATTTGATTATATACTAGTTGATCATCATTAAGGGTGCAATCAAGGTGTCCCAAATCCCGACGACCCATCAACTATACTAGTACTATACTGCAGTGTAACGGCACATCCTCTGGGAATAATCTTCATAATCCTTCCTAATTTTAGTCCCTACGTCATGGGGTTGGGCAACTGTATGAAAATTGGGATTCGGTGAGAATTTACAACCAAAATCGTGAAATCAAAGGGAGAAAACTTTATGTTCTCCATAGCTTGTATTTTCAGTTTCTAATGTTAAAACTAATTTTTGTGGATCTATTGTCGTATTAAATAACGACGGTAGGCGACAGTTGCAAAGCAGCAACATAAATTTTAACTACTAAAAAGTTTAATTGAGGAAATGTCAAACCCCCAAATGATTGGATCATGTGTGATTAAGTATGAAATTAATAAAAAAACATAGTCACCCACTCTAATGATGATTAATCTCTGCACTGGTATATGAAGTAATGACAGTAATTATTAATTACCTAGATAATTATGATGATTATTATCTTAAATCATCAGATAATCTTACGAGTCGTCATAATTGTATAGTAAGTGATGATTATGTATATGGAAACCAATCTATATACAATCATAAATAAAATAATAATCGTTAACATTGGTTTCTTATCTGAAACATGTCTAAAATTTCTGTCTATTTGTATAGATCTTTAACATTCAAAGAGCAGCTTTTTTATATGTATATCTTAATCTAAAGACATTCCCACCCAATCAGATTGTAAATTATAGACGATTCCAGACTATTAACTCCTGTCAATTAAAGAATCGGCCTTTACTTTGAATAAGATATCTTTGTTTTAAGAATATGAGCGACACAGTAGACCCCAATTGAAAATAACCGAATAATGTAGACAAGCATAATGACTCTTTAAATAATCTCAAATAAAGAAAATGTTCCTAGAATCATAAGTTACATCAATCTTATGTTAGAAAATACCAATCTTTTTTTTAACTTTTCTCACATTTCTGACAAGTGGGATAAAAATCACATAATGTAGAGTGTAGAAACAGTTTGATACCCTCTACATTTTTCTAATTGTACAACTTTAGGAATCTTATTTTTATTTAACCAAGTAGTTGACGAAAAACATGGACTAAAATTATAGTCGTTAATGGATAAATATGTATAGCTTGCATTGTTTGGGTATCATGAATCTATTGGGTTTGTAATACCCTTTCCCTAGAGTTTCAGGTCCATGTACTAGGAGAATAATATCTTCTTGTCATCAACAACAATTTACAAACAAACGCTAAACGCGCCAAAATGTAAACACTCAAAATCCAGAGAAGTATTTATTTATTTCCTTCCTTCTTTGGCCGAACTAATAAAAGAAACCATAAACCATCTTAAATGTCATTAAACTTTCTGTTACTATGTACAACCAACCACTTCTTAGACATTGGTCAAGATCAACGGTGATGCAATTTTAAATTAAGAAGATAAATATTTTCAAATCTCTAAGAAAGATCAATACCAATAACTTTCGCTGGTTCTGCTCTTTCCATCAAGTTATCACTTAGCTTCATCTCGAGTTGTCCTCTGTCCCCGGTCCCAAATGCATAGACCATCCCGGACGGTTATTGCAAATGTATGACCCGCCCATGAAATCGAGTTTATCAAACTCACATGAACCACATGCTCTTTTATATCCTTCAACGCTGAAACCAGCTTCGGTGTCAAAGTATTCTCATCATCCTCTTGCTATAGTCCCAAAATAAAAATCAAGATCATTGTGTCACATTCTAAAAACTAAGATAACAAGAACAACACAAGAACTACCTGATCAAGATTGGCGAATTCGCCACAGCCAAATGAGTAAACCTGACCATCGTCAGACACAACAAAGGTTGTGTAATCTCCCGTGGCGATGAAGACTGCTTTAATATCTTTTAGTCCCTCTACTACCTTGCCAGCTTTGGTTCTACGGTTCCATGACCCAAGCAGCCAAACCGGCTCTAACCCAACATGCAGAATCTCCCGAATCTCCCAACCACAGCAGCATTCCATGTCGCTGCTGAGATCATAACCGGCTCCATCTTCAAAAGACTAAACTGCTTTATTAACCGAGGTTGTTTCTTACTGGTGTCAGTACCATGTCCAAGCTTCCCATCCAAACCGCATCCAACAGAGTACACCGACCTGCGTAGAAGAGCAGGAAAATAGCAATAGTAAGCACATGTTAATCAGGTTAAGAACAACAGACACGTTATAAAGGACTTACATGCCGGTGGGTTGACATGCTAAAGCAAGAAGACAGCAAACGCCAGCAGCAATTTGCATGACAGGGATGTTCTCCAAGGCGCCCAACAAAGGATGAGGCAACACACACAGTTACGGTTGGTTCCGTGACCAAGTCTCTCATCTTTGCCCCATAATAATGTATAGACTCTGCCTTCTCTCGACAAAACCGCAGTGAAATAATATCTTATCGCAGTTTGATCCACGAATATTTCCGTCAAAGACTTGACTCGCTGTAGAGTTGTGATGACCTTAGTTTCTGGGACTTCTAATCGAGGTTGTCTAAAAAAAATTTTCAAAAAGCACAAATTTTACCAGCATCACTTATTAACATTGTTCTATCAGCGCCAACAGTTGCTTGAATGATCCGGATCCTGTTAAGTGATCTGCAAACACAATGTACTTCACATTAATTCAACCTTTTCTGACTATAATGCCAAAAATGAATATCAGAGAAATGAATTACCTGATTGGCCGAGGCTGCCAAGAGTCGTCAGTGGCGATGCTATGACCAGGACCAGCAAGTGCTTGTGATTTCTCCCGCCTACAACCTAATTCACTAGCTAGCAAGAACCAGCTTCCACGAACCTCTCCCATGCGTTTAAATATCACCTCTTTTATATCTAAATATACTTTTAATTTTTTTTATCTCACTATAAATTAGATTTATGACATCTAATACAAATCTTCACCTATAAATGACAAATGAGAAGGAACAACTAACAAAACTGAATGAAGCGTAAGAAACAAAAAAACACAAAAAAATGCAAAGTATTAAATTACATTACGTAAATTACTATGTTCAAACGTCAAATAATCTATATATGTAAAGTAAAATGTTATCTTTTCTCCTTCATCCACTTCATTCCATGAATTCTAAAATTTTGATATATCACCTCTTTTCATTTAATTAATTTGATTTCTTTAATATGATTAGACATTAATCTACAATTACAATTATTAATACCATAAAATATGAAAAGACATATATGTAGAAAATTAATAGCATTTAAGCAATATTATTAATATTATCATATACATATAAAAAATGAATAATTTTAATTTGAACTTTGGAAAAACATTTCTAAAAAACATAGTTATATTTAAAATGAACTTAATAATCATCAAGATTTGGTAAAAACGAATTTAATATTCATCAAATTTTTCTATTCACCCAATTTTATGTATATTTTAAAAATTTGACACATTAACTTTTCATTTAATTATCTTCTGTAAAATTATATTTTAATATACATAACAATTATTAATAGCATAAATAAAATATGAAAAGACATCTATGTAAAAAATATATTTATATCATAATATTAAAAGACATCTCTCTAAAGAATAACTTATATAAAAATACCTAGAACAATATTTTTTTAAAAAGTCAAATTTTTTCATTAGATTTTTTATTTAGTATATAACAACAGTTACTTTAAAAACATAAAGTAGAATAAAATTTTATAGTCTAAGACAATCATTACTAATAAAACATAAAAGTGAATAAAAAGATACATATACATAAAAATATAAATTTAACAGAAATAAAAAAATCACTTTTAAAAATTAAAAATACTTTTTAATATTATTGAAAGTGATAATAATATATCGAAAGTGAAAAAAATACATTGAAAGTAGAGCTAAATGAAAAAAAAAATAACTTTAAGGTTGCAAATATCAACAAAAATAAATGGTTAAAATCATGAAATGAGCAAAAAGTAAAAATACTGAAAAAAAAATAAACGAAAAAATAGAAAAGAAATTTAAAGAATAAAACGAAAACAAAATTATGAGAAAATAATAAAATAGATCTTAAATATTTAAATCATATGAAATAAAATTTTATTAGACTAATAAACTAACATGTGTATTTTTTGAAATTTATATAATTAAAAATAAAAAATAAAGAAAAAAATAAAAAATAATAT
>KE155780.1:284373-297709 GCA_000411075.1 Sisymbrium irio
CAACATGGAAATCATATGAGATTTATGGATTAATGTTTGGTCTATTGGATTGCGTTTAGTAATTTCTCTATTTCGAGGATGTTAGTCACTAGATTTAGTAATAAATATCAATAAAAATATATGTAACTGTTTTGTTTTTCTTTCTCAATTTCAATCTCATCAACCAGAAATAGAGTTGTGCGGTTTATCCGCTAATACAAAACGGCCGAAGCCAAATCAGTAATTATGTAATTGTTATAGTTTACACTTTCGAAGATGTAAAAATCTGCATGTGTAATTAAAGGGTTGATAATAGCTTTGGACGTTTGGGTAAACGGTTCAGTTCATTTTTTTTTTGTTTTTGGGTATTTCGGATATAGAAATTTAAGAATCATTCGAATATTTACAAATTTCGGTTCGGTTCGGTTGCGGTTTGATTCTTTCGAATTTTGGTTTCGGTTCGGATAATTAAATTTAGAACCGATTAATATCCGAAAAATCTCGGTTCGTTCGGTTTCGGTTCTTTTGATATTTTTCGGGTAATTCAAATACACATATCAGATAATTCATGTAAAATTTCGGATGATTCAAATAATTTCGGTTATTTTCGGATATTTTAGGTAAAAAAATTTGAATATTTTTGGATAATTCATTTTTTTTTAGAAATATTCGGTTAATTTCAATTATTTAGTTCTTTCAAATCTAAATATAACTAATATATTTAAGTATATGAATTATATTCCGGGTATTTAGGTAACCGTTCGGTTTTTTTGTTCGATTTTGGTTTGATTCAGGTAACCGTAAATTTTTGATTTAAGAATTAATGAATATTTCATTTAAATTCAGTTTGATATCGGTTATGTTATGTTTGTTCAGTTTCAGTTCGGTACTTCAGTTTCAGTTTGGTACTTTAATTTCGGTTCAAATGCTCAGCATAGAAATAGAGAGCATATAGAAATTAGTGGCATGAGATGTAATTATTTATAAAGAAAAGGATATTTTTAAAAATTTCTTCTCGATTAATATAATAGAGTTGTTTTCAAACTTGAATTAAAGTTTGAGGGAGTTGTGTGTGTGTGACACTCTCACTTTAAGAAAAGCAAGTAGCCAAAGGAGAAAAGGTGAAACCGATGCCTTTAATTTCCGGAATGAAGAAAAAGCAAAAGCTAATCCGAATATTAAAAAAAGAAGACAAATTCTCTGTGACCATTGTTATACCAAAAAGCAAGAAACAATGTCTTTGCTCACTTCATAGTCTGCATTCTCATCACACGCTTTCCTTTCTTCTTCTCTCGTGACCCTCAAAAAGCAAAAGTATTTGTTATATATTTTGTTTAGATTTATAAAATATTAAGAGCGTCGATGTTCCTGTGATCTTCAAATGGGTATATGCTCAGCTCAACTGACTGTAACATGCTTTCTCATAGTAGTTGTACCTCATGTTCTTTCTCAAGTTGCAGGTACATTCTTTGCCCATACTCTGTTTGTTTATATGCTCGAAAGAGTTTCTTTTCTTCTTTTTCTTGTGTGGAAACTCTTCCTCTTGATGTGTTTTAGACCATGTTTTTGATGTGCTTCACAAAGCTTCTATCTTTAAGCTTAATAAAACAAGGATTGCAATACTGACTTTGGTTAAAATGTGGGATTTGAAGCGTAGAGGAGTCTTGAGATTCTCTTTTCGAGCATTTTTCTGTAACTTGTTGAAAGTGGATGTAATTTTGATGAGAATGACTATATTTTGCAGAGTTTGTAAGTATAGATTGTGGTGGCTCAAGTAACTACACGGACCCGAGAACCGGACTAGGATGGGTTTCAGATTCAGAGATTATAAAACACGGCAAGCCAGTAACTTTGGCAAGTACCAATTCGAACTCGATGCAATACAGTAAGAGAAGAGATTTTCCAACGGATAACAAGAAGTATTGTTACAGGCTCAGAACCAAAGAGAGGAGGAGATACATTGTCAGAACGACATTTCTCTACGGTAGCTTGGGTAGTGAAGAAGCTTACCCGAAGTTTCAACTCTACTTAGATGCAACAAAATGGGCTACAGTGACTATTACGGAGGTCTCTAGGGTATATGTTGAGGAGTTGATAGTGAGGGCAACTTCAAGTTATCTGGATGTGTGTGTATGCTGTGCTATCACGGGCTCTCCTTTCATGTCCACTCTCGAGCTTCGACCGTTGAACCTTTCGATGTATGCAACTGATTACGAGGATAATTTCTTCTTGAAGGTTGCTGCCAGAGTGAATTTTGGTGCTCCAACCATGGATGCTTTGAGGTAAAACCCTATTACAACTCTTCTTTACATTACATCATTCACAAGAATATTTTACAAGCGTCGAAACATGCTGAAAGACTTTCTGTTTTTAGGTACCCAGATGATCCATATGATAGAATCTGGGAGTCAGATGTTAATAGACGGCCAAACTTTCTTGTTGGTGTGGCTTCTGGAACCATTAGAATCAATACATCGAAGACTATAAATACGTTGACCAGAGAGTATCCGCCTATGAAAGTCATGCAAACAGCAGTAGTTGGCACTCAAGGACTGATCAGCTATAGACTAAACCTCGAAGACTTCCCTGCCAATGCTCGGGCATATGCTTACTTCGCTGAAATTGAAGACCTTGGTGCTAATGAAACCCGGAAATTTAAGTTGGTGCAACCCTATTTCCCTGATTATAGTAATGCAGTGGTGAATATTGCTGAGAATGCCAATGGTAGCTACACACTCTATGAGCCTAGCTACATGAATGTGACTTTTGATTTTGTGTTGTCATTCTCATTTGGGAAGACAAAAGATTCTACACGAGGGCCACTCCTAAATGCGATTGAAATTAGCAAGTATCTACAAATATCTGTGAAAACTGATAAGAATGATGGTGAGTACTAGAGTTTACTGCCTTGGAAATTCTCCTCAATATCATCTGCCTATCTATTATGCTGCTGAAGACATGCAAGTCAAAATTTGTTTAAAGAGCTTACAGAAATTTTATAATTATGCAGTGTCTGTTCTTGATGCAATTCGTTCGATGTCCCCTGATAGCGATTGGGCCAATGAAGGAGGAGACCCTTGTACCCCAGTTCTTTGGTCGTGGGTAGACTGTTGTTCAACCTCACCACCTAGAGTCACGAAAATGTAAGATCTGTCAACCAGAGTTTTACATAAGTAAACAGAGTTTGTGGAATTTTAGACTTGAGATGATGCACATTGAGCCTATTATTGTGTGCATCTTACAACAGTGCTCTATCAAGAAAAAATCTGAGGGGTGAGATTCTGCCTGAGATCAATAGTATGGAGGCATTGACAGAGTTGTGAGTGGTTCGATACTGCATTAAACGATATTGTCTTGGATTAGTCTCTCTTTGTCTCTATGTCATTCTTTAGTTGAGTAAACTTGTTCTTTTATAGGAGGCTTGACGGTAATGGTTTGACTGGAGTCCTTCCGGACTTGAGCAAACTTGTGAACCTGAAAATCATGTAAGCTTGCCAACCTTGACCAATATTTTCCTTATAGTTGTAGATACTCGAATACCAAAAAGCTTTACTTTGCTTCGTCTCTTCTACAGGCATCTAGAAAACAACCAACTTAGTGGCTCACTCCCAGCATACCTTGGCCATCTGTCTAACCTACAAGAACTGTAAGTAATCAAAAAGTTCGTGAAACGTTTTGGTTGCTCTAGTGGTTCACTTATACATATACCTTGGCTGCAATCCACTTTATACATGGCAGTTTTAACAAGCGTTATTATCTGGCAGGTTTATAGAAAATAACTCTTTCAGAGGAACGATTCCTTCAGCACTGCTAAAGGGAAAAGTTTTGTTCAAGTGAGTATGCTACAAGTTGATTTGTCGAACACATAAGCTCAAAGCTTTCAGCATTTTCACGGAAAGATAGATTTACCCTTTAATCAACAGATTGAGATCAACACGACTGTTGAACATTTTACTGTATATATGCAGGGATATGAAATAAGCATACCAAATATTGAAGTGTCCAGTTTGTTGAAAGAGTTTCTCTTGAAGTGCTAACACGCACCTATTACAACGTTTCTCACCAGGTATAATGATAATCCTGAGCTTCAGAACGAGGCACAGCAAAAGCACTTTAGGCTTATAATAGGGATATCAATAGCAGCTGTCGCAGTTCTCTTGCTGCTAGCTGGAGGAGGTCTTGTTTTACTCTGTGCCCTTCGAAAGACGAAAAGCGATGATAAAGGTATATATTTAGTTGTTTATTGTTATCAGTTTCCCCAAAGTGGAGGGTTGTCTTACTCATGTTTCTTTCAGGTCATTCCACGGGGACTAAGAAAAAAGGTTTGGCAGCTTATTCAGCTGTGCGGGGCGGACACTTATTAGATGAAGGTGTAGCATATTTCATAGCGCTTCCTATCCTTGAAGAGGCCACTGAAAATTTTTCCAAGAGAGTTGGAAAAGGAAGTTTTGGGTGTGTCTACTATGGTAGGATGAAAGATGGGAAAGAAATTGCAGTTAAGATAACGGCAGATCCTTCTAGCCACTTGAACAGACAATTTGTAACCGAGGTATAAACTGATTCACAGCTATTAACTTATTTGGAATACTGATTTTGGATTTCTGGTACCCCAAAGAAGTAGACGATTTAATCGAGAAAACGTGCAGGTTGCTCTATTATCAAGAATTCACCACAGGAACTTGGTCCCTCTGATCGGATATTGTGAAGAAGCAGATCGGCGTCTATTGGTTTACGAGTATATGCACAATGGAACCTTGGGAGATCACTTACACGGTTTTACCAATCTCCCAGATACTTCCCCCTTCTTTAGTTTGGGTTTTCATTCTGTAAATGACTCATCAAATAAATCACTGACAGGTACAAGCGACTTCAAGCCATTGGACTGGCCAACTCGGCTACAAATTGCACAAGATGCTGCCAAAGGTTTGACGTAAAATTTCAAGATTATCTCTTTTTGTGTCGCTATAATATGAATCCAATGGACAGACGAAGACTTCAGATTATTACAGGTCTTGAATACTTGCATACTGGATGCAATCCTAGCATCATTCATAGGGATGTGAAATCAAGCAATATACTCCTGGACATTAACATGAGAGCCAAAGTATCTGACTTTGGACTCTCGAGGCAAACAGAAGAAGACTTGACTCACGTATCCAGCGTCGCCAAAGGAACAGTTGGATACCTTGATCCAGAGTAAGGCTCTCAAAAAAATAAAGTCATTCACTTGCATAAACTTTGACTGATAATACGGCATTGTTTTGACAGGTATTATGCTAGTCAGCAGCTGACTGAGAAGAGTGATGTCTACAGTTTCGGCGTTGTTCTCTTTGAGTTACTCTCTGGAAAGAAGCCAGTCTCAGCGGAAGATTTCGGTCCTGAACTAAATATAGTTCACTGGGTAAACACCTCTACATTCTCCTTTACATTCGAAAAGTCTTCACCTTTCAAAGTTTCAACAACGTCAAGATTCTCAAAAACCACAAATCTTTTCTTGTTCCCCCAAACAGGCAAGATCACTGATCCGTAAAGGAGACGTGTGCGGGATCATAGACCCATGTATATTAGGCAACGTGAAGATCGAGTCAATCTGGAGAGTAGCAGAGGTCGCGAACCAATGCGTTGAGCAGCGTGGGCATTGCAGACCAAGGATGCAAGAAGTGATAGTGGCGATACAAGACGCGGTCAGGATCGAGAGAGGAAACGAGAACGGGCTCAAGTCACCAAGTTCGAGCAGCTCAAAGGCGCAATCAGCTCGTAAGACCTTGCTCACTAGCTTCTTAGAGATAGAGAGTCCTGACATCTCAAGAAACAGCTTAGCTCCAGCTGCTAGGTGATGATGAGTCCTCTTGAAGACTCAAAGCTCTCATCTTTTTTTACACTCTCACTCTTTGGACGTTACCATCGTCATATATATATGAATGTGTGTATGTATTGTAATGTAATGTGTATTTAAATGACGAGGAAAGAAAAATGTAGCCTTTTTTGGCATTTTGCTATCACTTAAACTTCTGGATATGAAACCGCATACGTAGACGAAGCAGAAGCACTTAGAGGATATGGTTGCTGTTTTAATCTCTTCCTCGAGAAATTCAAAATAAAAGAAAGAACCTTTTCTTCTTCCACTTTCGAAGAAGAAGCAGAGTTGCAATGGCGTCCAAAGCTTCAAACTTTTTCGGATCAAATATCATAATTTCATCTCCCACACCTAAAACAACAACAAAGCCTTCGTTTCCCTTCTCCTTTAGAAGATACCAAATCACTCGATCAGCTCTGCAAGCCGAAGACAACAAACCCATAAAGTCATTACCTTCACGAGTAGCCTTAGCAGCTATTCTCTTCTCATCGGTTTCTTCGTCGCCAAGAGCTTTAGCTCTAGACGAACCGGTTATCTCTAACCAAACCGTCGTTGTTGAAGCTCAAGCAGTGAAACCGTCGCCGTCGACGTCACCGTTCAGTCAGAGCCAGGTGATAACTGCGCCTAGTCCGAAAGTCCAATCATCATCGGATCTTCCGGAAGGAACGCAATGGCGGTACAGCGAGTTTCTAAACGCGGTGAAGAAAGGTAAAGTGGAGAGAGTTAGGTTCAGTAAAGACGGCTCTGTTGTTCAACTTACCGCCGTCGATAACCGACGTGCCTCCGTTGTAGTTCCTAATGATCCGGATCTTATTGATATCTTAGCAATGAATGGAGTTGATATATCTGTTTCCGAGGGAGAAACTTCGGGTAACGACTTGTTTACTATCATTGGAAACTTGATTTTTCCGATCTTGGCCTTTGGTGGACTCTTCTTGCTGTTCAGGCGAGCTGGAGGAGGTCCTGGTGGTCCTGGAGGTTTAGGTGGTCCGATGGATTTCGGACGTTCGAAGTCCAAGTTCCAAGAAGTTCCGGAAACTGGTGTTTCTTTTGCAGATGTTGCTGGTGCCGACCAAGCTAAGTTGGAGTTACAGGAAGTTGTCGACTTTTTGAAGAATCCAGATAAGTACACAGCTTTGGGAGCTAAGATTCCTAAAGGGTGTTTGTTAGTTGGGCCGCCTGGTACGGGTAAGACTCTCTTGGCTAGAGCGGTGGCTGGAGAAGCTGGAGTACCGTTCTTCTCTTGTGCGGCTTCTGAGTTTGTGGAGCTTTTTGTTGGTGTTGGTGCGTCTAGAGTTAGGGATTTGTTTGAGAAGGCTAAGGCGAAAGCTCCTTGTATTGTTTTCATTGATGAGATTGATGCTGTGGGTAGGCAGAGAGGGGCTGGGATGGGAGGAGGAAATGATGAGAGGGAACAGACGATTAATCAGTTGTTGACTGAGATGGATGGGTTTTCTGGTAACTCTGGTGTGATTGTTTTGGCAGCTACGAATAGACCTGATGTTCTTGATTCTGCGTTGTTGAGGCCTGGAAGGTTTGATAGGCAGGTGACGGTGGATAGGCCTGATGTTGCTGGCAGAGTCAAGATTCTTCAGGTTTGATAGTTGTTTATAAAACGTTTGTGAATTGTGGTTGTCGCTGTGAATGATTCTTATATCTCTATGGGATTTGATTTTGATTGTAGGTACATTCTAGAGGGAAGGCACTTGGTAAAGATGTGGACTTTGACAAGGTTGCAAGGAGGACTCCTGGTTTCACTGGTGCTGACTTACAGAACCTGATGAATGAAGCGGCCATTCTTGCGGCTAGGCGTGAGCTTAAGGAGATAAGCAAAGACGAAATCTCTGATGCTCTTGAGAGGATCATTGCTGGACCTGAGAAGAAGAACGCTGTTGTCTCTGATGAGAAGAAGAGACTTGTTGCTTACCATGGTTAGCATTTTTTTTCTAACTATATCTTGTTATGACCAGCTTTGGATGATCTGGTTTTTCTGACAACCTCAAGTGAAATTTGAATTTTGCAGAGGCTGGTCATGCACTAGTCGGTGCTCTTATGCCAGAATATGATCCGGTAGCTAAGATTTCCATCATTCCTCGTGGCCAAGCTGGTGGGCTTACCTTTTTTGCCCCGAGTGAAGAAAGACTAGAGTCTGGATTGTACAGTAGAAGCTACCTCGAGAATCAAATGGCTGTTGCACTTGGAGGAAGGTGAGTTACTAATGGCCTCAGCACAAAATATTCAGGTTTATTTTGAGAAGTTACAAAAGGTTTGATTGTTTTAAAACCATCTCTCTCTTGTCTCAGGGTTGCAGAAGAGGTGATCTTTGGGGATGAGAATGTGACGACTGGCGCATCAAATGATTTCATGCAGGTGTCTCGTGTGGCACGTCAAATGATCGAAAGGTTTGGGTTCAGCAAAAAGATTGGACAAGTTGCAGTTGGTGGCCCTGGTGGTAATCCCTTCATGGGTCAACAGGTATATTTCTAGCTGAACTTGGTTTCTCGGTTTCATTATTAGCGTTTGTTACTTATCTCCTTGAAATGCTTTTCTTTTTTGTAGATGTCTTCACAGAAAGATTACTCAATGGCAACTGCTGATATCGTTGATGCTGAGGTGCGAGAGCTGGTGGAGAAGGCGTACAAGAGAGCGACGGACATCATAACAACTCATATTGATATCTTACACAAGCTTGCGCAACTCCTGATCGAGAAAGAAACGGTTGATGGAGAAGAGTTCATGAGTCTCTTTATTGACGGCCAAGCTGAGTTGTACGTTTCTTGAATCATAAAACCAGAATGCTTAACATTGCTTACAAATACCATTAGCTATAAAAATGTATACTAGACCAATACTCGTGCGTATATATTTTCTTTTGTAAAACAAATCTATTTCTACTTGGACTTCATCCATATGAAAGCTTTCGTCTACGAGCCAGTTTGTTGTTCTAATTACTTCGTAAACTTAGAAACTATTAAATTATGTTTTGTTGGCAACTTCATATAGAAGCACCTGTTCATTTTCTTTAGCGCATATTCCACCTTCCATACTTATAATCTAATTGTACAGGATGCTCTGAAACAATATCTTAACAACTTATGAACTGTTATACATTTGATTTGTGTTCATATACGTCTTCGAGCTACTCTTCAGTATACAAAGAATTTGCTTTTTTTTTTTCAATCCAAATACAATGTAATGCACAATGTGTTCAGTTTATGAGCCTCTTGTCTTCCAAGATCGAGGCTTCTTTTAACATGGCAGCTGAGTCTTCGAGCATATTCAGCTTTGCAAGAGCCACGGCCTGAAGGTAGAAGGCAGTGGGCCAGTCAGGATAGACGCACTGTGCTTGCATCGCATCTCGGAGTGCTGCATCTGGCTGGTCGCAGAAGAGATGGCAAATGCTTCTTCGTGCATAAATAGTGGGAGAGATCATGATTCCTGTTTCTATGAACTGCAAAATTCAGGACTTCAATTACGAGATGTGAAAGAGTTAAAGTGAGTATGTTGTTTTGTGTTTTGTTTTGTTTGATTTGCCATGCCTTAGTATATTTTTCAATAGCAGATTGAAAATCTGTGTTTCGAAAAGCTGAATCGCCTTGCTGTCTTGTGTTCCACACATCTTTTATCTGTTGAGACCATTGCTGAAAAGAGAGCTCACAAGTAACCTCGTCGTCTTTGTAATCTGTTGCCTCAAGAATCTGATGAAGTGCTTTGAGGTCCATACGGTGACATGCATCGTAGATTAGAGAGTTCTTTGGTTCTGCTTCGGTGTTTTCGAGTTTCGAAATTCCAAGCATTGCATGGGAGGGAACATCTAGTTTGTGTTGAAGTGTAGCAAGAATTGAGACGATATCTTTAATTTCCGGCCTGTCCTTTGGGTTCTTCTCGAGGCATTTAGAAGCCAAATCAAACACAGTTGCTGCTTCTTCGTCTGGATAGTTTCCTTCTAGGTGTGAATCTACCAAGACAGCTAAGTTTTGCTTTTGAATTGTGTCAACCGCCTGAAATGAAGTCAATATTTTTACAAATGTATAGACAATCAAACCAAATTTGCTAGAGAATAATGAAACGGTCACTCACATGACTTGGAGGGACATGTTTACCACTAACCAGGTCCAAAAGAAACGTCCCAAAGCTGAAGACAACACTCTCTGGAATTAACGTACCTACCGTATATTATATATACATCATTTGCACACAAAAAGATACAAAACTGATAATGTTTTAAAAACTAAATAGTAGTGCAAAACAAAAACTTTACCATTTCTAAGATATTCGGGCGGTGTATATGCGAGATTCGTGCTGAAGTTTTTGCCATCTTTGGTATTTTTCATCCATCCAAAACATGAAAGCCGAGGATTACCATTCTGCCTGACAAAGAATCTTAGCCATTTTCTCACAAAACCATTAAAGTTGTATGTGCAAATTGGTGTTACCTCATCGAAGAGAACCCGATAAGCATTGAGATCATGGTACAATGTGCGTCCACTCTGCCTGCAATATTCTAAAGCTTCAGCTACATAAAGGGCAACTCTCAGTCGCATATCCCACTCCATAGTTTGTTTCTCCCCTATAACTCGAGCAAGAAACGTCAAAAACTTGTCAAACAAGTAAAGACGACTAAACACAAACTTAAACAGAACAATGAAAGAATAAGATTAGTTTTGAGAAATCATACAATGAAATAGATGCTTGGTAAGCGTGTCATTGGGCATGTACTCTGAAACAAGCAACCTTTCATCTCCATCACAACAATAACCTATTAAATTGACCAGTCTCATATGCCTCATTTTCCCGATAGCCTGAGCTTCTGCCTGCATAAGAGAACTGTTAGTATAAACCATTAAAAATAATCATGTTATGTTTCATAGATCTTGAGCCCTAAACCTAGATTTAGGAACTCGATCCATGAAGTTGATCCCTTAAACCACTAGGGCACACGTTCTTGGTTCATGAACAAACATATAAGATAACATTCGGATTAAGTTGGAGGGAATTCTCAAACACATACAGCGAATTGTTTGGGATCAGGCCATGTTGATTTCGAGAATTTTTTAATGGCGATTTGACGCATGTCGTCTCTAAGACAACCTTGGTAAACAACATTCGGTGTTTGGTCGGAACAAACTGAAACGACAGCGTTTGCGCTGAAATTGTTTGTGGCTTCACGAAGATCCGCTGCGGAGAACTCGGAGAAGTCAGGAACGGTTGAAAAATGCCATCCCCTGCCGCCGCTTACGTCGGCATTATTGACACGATGACGGTTGTTCCGATTACTGCGTTTGCCGCCACGACGGACGGAAATGTCAACGGAAGTTTTTTTGTCATGCAATGACGACGGTTTCAAGAAAGACGATTGGCAGCATCCCATGACCCGAGGCGAGTCGACACGTTAAAGCTCGTTCCTCAGACCATTAAAGGGTTTCCTACGTAGTTTCTTCTAGTTTTGTTTCTTTCTTTCTCCGGTCAGTTTGGCATTCTATTTTCTTTTGGCTTCTGCAACTTCCAAAACTTTCTCTGTATTGCAAAGAATCGTTCGTTGGCTTCAAACAATATAGGGTTGTTTCGTCTTTTTCATTTAACTGAACAGTCTAATTTCCTAATTTCTCGCGCGATGTTTTAGGTTTTCATTTGTTCATTTAAGAAAAAAAAACAAATCATTTTGACATTTTGTTTAGATAAATATCCCACGTTTTAACTGCCAAATAAAAAAATGTTTTTTTTAGAGAATTTGCTACACATATACTCACAAATATTCAATATTAGCAATGTATAGGTAAAGATATAATAGATACTGTACATTTATATTTATTTCAATATTATCTCTATTACTTATACTACATCTTTCTCATCTATCTAATTTCTCTATTTCTCTATCACTCTCGCCCCATTTTTAAAACCCAACATTTCTCACGGTTGTCTTTTTCTTTATTAAATAAGAAAATATAAGAATTATTAAATAGACAAATATTTTATTAATGCAATTCGATACAAGTGCTATGAATAATTATATCGATAATTTGGATTTACTTAATGGATACAAAAACTATTAACGGATACAAGATATATTAGATAGATAAATATTTTGTTAACGCATCGCAGTACAAGTACTATGAATTGTTATATTCGTAGTTTGGTTTCACTTACAGATACAAAAGCTTTTAGATAGATAAATATATATCTATTAATGGATACAAGTTATATTAAATAGATAAATATTTTGTTAACACACCTTGAAACAAGTGCTAAAAATAGCTATACTGTAGTATGAATTCAGTTAACGGATACAAACAATATTAGATAGATAAATACATGTATATTAACGGTTACAAAAGATTTTAGATAGATAACTATATTATTAACACACCTCGAATGTTAGCCCAACTATCATTGATCTTAACGTTTCGATTGAGATGTACGAAAATCGGACGAGTGTCGTAACGGAGGAGGAAGAGAATCCATCTGTTGATATTCTTGAAAGTTTATAGCTTTTTCAGCAATCGTTAACATCAAGATCGATTGGAAACTGAATTTGATAGAAACTGAATGGTTATCACAATCACATTCATATGATGTATTTTCTCAGTCTTCATCTCCAAATAATTTTTGCGGTATGTGGTATGATTAACATCGAAACTTGGATTTTACTGGATTCTCATAAAAATTTTGATGGTATTTTAAGAGATAAAGAAGAAGAAAGAACGAAAATGAAAAATATCAGAAGAAAAAATAAGAGAAGAGAGAATTTAATCTATTTTTAGATTTGGGTTCATAGTTGTAGCATGATAATTGATAGGGCTAAATTGATATATGCCAACTACTGACACAATAGTGTTTCACTTTTTTGAATCTAAAGTGGTAGTTTCTTAATATACATCTTCATTGTGTATATACAGAAAATTGTCCCCTTTTTTTTTAGAAATATAGAAATATAGAAAGGTGGTTAAGACCATTTGCATGTTAATCACCGCTGTTTAAATCTCGTTAAAATTATTTTTACTAAATCTTCTACAAAAGTTCCATTTGAGAAAATGATAGTGGATAACAGTTAATTTTACTGAATTTTTCTGGAAGAAATTGAACCTAATAAGAATATTTAAATTTTTTGTTCCACTATTAATTATAAGAGAAATGAGTGAAACAACATTATTATAACGCCCCGACCGTCCCTACCAATGAGCTTACATGTCCTCTCATTAGGTCTACTGAGCCTCTCACTAGGCCCATATGTTCTCTCATTAGGCCCATTGGACCCACCCCTGTCCGACGGTCGATTTGTTAGCCGGAAGGTTCGAAAGTCATGATATACTGACTATGCAACCACCACATGACCGTTCCCCGTGTTTTGGCCTCACTCACACGGTACCGCGAATGACTTCCCGGTAGGTCACCCATCATTTGACTGCTCCAGTTCAAGCACGCTTAACTCTGAAGTTTTCTCTGGATGTGCAACCGAAAAGATAAGTGCACTTTGGTGACATAGGTAGTCAAATCAATTCT
>KE155780.1:308788-333651 GCA_000411075.1 Sisymbrium irio
ATATTTGGTTTTAACCAAATAAATAGGAAATGTTTAGATATTTAGTAGATATTCATATTTTATTTTTTTAAAAAGTTTAATAGTGTCTGGTAATAGGAATAATAGATAAAAATAAATGAAAAACAAAAAATGCTGAGAAAAAATGAAAAGCTGACACATCAGCAAAATGTCCCTCAAATGCTTCTTCTTGTATAAGAAAATAATTAAATGTGTATATGTAAATTTTTCTTTTAATGGAGTGGTAACCAAATGATTATAGACTTTTACAGGCAAAATAATTATGTGCTTATTATTGGCTCTAGGAAAGTCGCTCCATAAATGAACCAAGTCCTCGTTCCAAAATAAGCCTTAGCCATTTGCAATCTACGATTAGATACATAATTAGTCAATAAATAACTAATAAAAACTAAACACACTTGTAGCTTTCCCATTTATTTATAGCTTCCAAAATACATGTAAGTAAGTACACTTGGTTCAGAATTTTGTATAACATCGTGGAGTGGATCAATAGTTCAATGAAGCATAGGAGTGTGATTAATATGGAGATTAATGGAAGAGGTTCATTAGTAAAAGTGCGGAGGCACGTTGCAGGCATTGCGATGCTTTTTTTCGTTGCACATTTTATTTAATTTTTGTTAAAAAAGTTCTTGCAACTTTTATTGCGTTTGAAACGTATATATTTTTTTTCATCCCAATTGAAACGTATATAAACTGTTCAAGGAAAAAATTACTGATCTAAGTAGTAGATCAGTTATTAATTTGAAACTTTTCCTATCAGGACTGACTTATTATTAGTTAATTCATGATACTTTAAAAAATTAATTATTTTTTATTTTAGCCATAACATTTTATATTTTAAAACAGAAAAAAAAACATATGGAGTATTTCCTCTGGTTCATATACATGTGGTTTCATATACATGTCGTCTTGAAATTTTCATACTAATTAAAAAAAATTATACAATACCAAATATAACCCTATTTATTGTTATTTATTGTCTATTAATTCAATATTATCTTAAATAATAAAATTGTAAAACAAGTCATTTTAGTCAATTAATTACATTGATATATGCAAAGGACAAGTATTTTAATACAAAAAAATTCTAAAATGTCATTAATACAAATACAGATGGAGTATTACATATGCATAGTCATTATAAGTTTTTTTAATTACTAGTAAGTAATCAAGCGTCTTTAAATCAACAAAAAAAAATCATATATAAAGTTAGAAATAATATGATGAATGGTATTCTGGATTAGACCATAATACATAGATCCCAATTATAGAGGTGGATGTCCCTGTTTAATAGGATGTACACACACACACACTCATCGGCTTCCATTTATTACTAGAAACATATGAAAATTAAAATTTAGAGATGGCAAGATCAAGTTGTATTTTGGGACGAGATCATAGATTCATAATACATACATTGATCCCAAATTTGGGAAGATGTATAGGTTTTAATTTGTATTTTGTTATAGTGGATGTCCCTGTTTTAAAGGATGCACTAACACACTCGTTGGTTTCCAATTATTATACTCTCCTCTCCTTAATTAGATAGTTAAAGGCTCTTTTAGTTACTACCAGTATCTAACCATTTATAATGGTGAATAAAGTACTGAAAATTTTCAATTAAAGGAGCGATTAATGTTCATTGGTAGTGGTTTTACACTTATACCATCCAATAATTAGAGGGCTAAAGCATTAAGCATTGATTTACATGCACATAATTGATGATTAGTGTTGCAAAGCAGCGCGTAGATGACACGAGCCAACATGATGGAGACATTCTGCGAATTAGGGATGTACATTTTGACCAAAAGGAGTGGGAAATGTCGGCAGGTGATTGGAGAAATGAGTCTACCAGCCTTTTTTGGGGTGTGTGGGTCTAATCCAACCTTAGTGCATCCTTTGAGGCGCATTATTATAACTTCTATATCTATTATATATATGATATACTGTATATGTTTATACTAAGTGCCTATAGACGAATATATGCACAAACACAAACTCAGGTGGAGGTGCCAGCAAAAATACGTACGGAAAAGAAAAATACGTACGTCTTCTACGTTTTATAAAATCCATATATTTCGTTTAAACGTTATAGCCTCATAGGCCCACTAAATCATCGCAATGACTGCTTTCCCTCGGATTAGAGAATCAGGAAATTTTGTATCCAAATAACTAAAATTAAATGCTTTTATGTCAAATTGTATACATATTAAAGCCATCTGGATTGGGAGTTTTTCAATAAGTTCCTTAACCATAAAAAAAAATTAAAAAATAAAGTGTAGAAAACTAAGAGAGAAAATGTCAAGAATTTCTCATTTGACAAATCCTTAGAAACTCTTGTAGATATATGTCATATTATTAATGGCTCAATTTTTAAATCATTTATATAATTAAATATCTTAATTAAAATAAAATAATGATTTTTTTTCTTTTAGAAACTCTTAAAGTTTTTTACCAATACAAATGCTCTAAGTAATGGACAAAAAATGCTCTAAGTAATGTAAATAGAATTTAGTGGCGTCGACAGAGTCTTTCCTCAGAAGTGAGAAATCATGTTTCTTTGTGTTTGATGTTGCTTGGGAAAAGGTTCACATTCACCTTGTTCTGACCCATGATCCACAAAAATTTGTGGTCTCGGTTCTTCTTGTATAGAAAACCACACAGTTCTTGAAAAAAATGTATTAATATGTAAGTACAAACTTAATTTACAAATAGATTAAATTTAATAAGTTTAGAAACTCATTACCTACATCCGTAGTCATGATGAAAGCGAAACGAGATATTGTTCCTTCAAATGCGTGTCACGTGCATACCTCGTTTCTAAAATCCCATGAACTACATGATCAGTGTACTGTGCACATCCACAAATGATAACCCTCAGATGACAAATAATAATTCGATTATAAAATGACAAATAATAAACACTCAAATGATAACACTGATTATAAATTTATAATGCGTTTTGTTTTATCACATTGGCAAAAAGGTTGTGCAATTACTTCGCTGTCTTATATCCATAATTGTAAAAAGAAGGAAAAAATAATGAATGATGAAGTATCTGTTGTTGTTTGTCAAGTCTCCACAGGCCACGTCCTCATCCATAAAAAAGCTTTGTGCATGACAAGCTGTGTACCATTTTCCTTCTTTATTCTTCTTTTGTCGTTCTACTAATTTTTTCCAATAAAATATAAAGGTCAAACTTCTGAAGTCTTAAAGAGTCAAAGATCAAACATACGAAGTCTTGAGGGTTATGTCAACTGGATCATGCAGACTTAAAGTCCTGATCTAATATGCGTGTTAATGTGTTTAATCTGGGGAGTTTTAATATATACTACATTATATAGATATACTGATATATCCATATATAAATATGACATGACTTTTTTTCAGTTAAGATGTTTAAAGTTTTATTCATGAAAGCACTTCAAATTCCCAAAAACAAAAGAAAACATTCGTACTGGTTTTCAGTAGAAATAGTCTACCAGACGACATACTGAGGCACAACCGACTATTTGAGCAGTACTGGACGATCTATCTTATTATTCCGTCTCTTGACTCTCGTGGCAAGTCACGTGATCAATATCTGATTTGAGGATAAGAACGTTTTCTCAGGAATATATTCACCATTTAATTTTTGTTTTGTAACACATGTGAATTAGTTCATGGCAGCAAACACACACCTTCTATCTCCTGTCGACATAAGATGTAAGAACACCTTCATTCCAATCTCTCCATTTACCAGCAGCAGTTTAAAAACAAATTTGATTTTCAGAAAATGAACATCGTAAATATATATCACAATTTTTTTTTGTTTTTTGTTTTTTTTTTTGAACATACAATTTTTTTTTGTTGGTATGATGTATATCACAAATTTGTAAACAAACTTAGGTGTATATGTTTAGTTCATCCATTTCGGACTGTCATATAGCAGTAGTTAAATACACAATTCTGTATAAGGGTCTACTCAAGCCTAAGAGAAATTGACCCTGGTTCTGAAAAGTCAATGACCAGAGTCAGATAATATATCAGCTCACTTAAGAAAAAATCTAATTATAGATGAATAACTCTTGTTGCAAAAAATATTACAGTATTTATAGTCACTGGTTTTATAATATAGATTTATATATGTTAGTTACATCGTCCGTCCTAAATTGTTATTAATATGCACTCTAAATACGACTATATACAGTTCCCCAATCTAATTAGAATATAAAAACAAAAAGTTATCAGAGAAAATTCCATATTTATGTTTAAAATACCAAAAGAAAGGTATAAAGATAATTAAATTTAATATATTAAATAAACATAAAGAACTTAAGTAGTGATATTCTAGTAACAATTTGAGGAGCTACATTGGAAGAATATTATTGAGCAATGTAAGACATCAACTTACAAATCCTAAAGCAAAGAGAACACAATTGGAATTCTAAGAACTTTTTTTTTTCTGCAGTGACCTTAGACCGAACAAAATTCCCTTCTTCGAAAGCAATCAACAAAATTAAAATTAAAAGAGAAACTATAATATAGAGCTTTGTTTTAAAACAGAGAGAATGGGAAAGGTAAAAAACTAACGTGCGCCATCAGTGACCGTTATCTAAACGGCGCCAAATATTCTGAGTGTGTATCTTCTCTCATATTAAAACGCAAACAAAAACCCACTCCCACTTTCTTCTTTCCAAAAAAGAACACACCCACACACACCACTTTCTCTCTCTTTCTCTTCTGTCTCTTTCTCCCTCTCTCTCTCTTTCTTTTGCCGGCGAACATGGAGAAATGCTTCTCTCCCCTCGGTCTCAGGGTTCTTGTGGTTGACGACGACCCAACCTGGCTCAAGATTCTTGAGAAAATGCTCAAGAAGTGCTCTTACGAAGGTTCCCTTCTTCTTTATCTATGTTTTATACTATTTCCTCAACACTTGGATTCCAAATCCACCTGAGATTGTCTCCTTAATTTCGTCTGCTTTTGAATTACCTCCGTTGCAGTCACTACCTGTGGGTTAGCTAGAGAAGCTCTAAGGTTGCTGCGGGAGCGTAAGGACGGATATGATATCGTGATCAGCGACGTGAACATGCCGGACATGGACGGCTTCAAGCTCCTTGAGCACGTTGGCCTTGAGTTGGACCTCCCTGTCATAAGTGAGACTTCTCCTCCAGCAGATACTAAGATCTTAAGTAATAAAGGAACAGAAAGGTTACTAATTTTTGTTGTTTTTATTACAGTGATGTCTGTGGATGGGGAGACGAGCAGAGTGATGAAAGGAGTACAGCACGGAGCGTGTGATTACTTGTTGAAGCCGATAAGAATGAAGGAGCTGAAGATCATATGGCAGCATGTTCTGAGAAAGAAGCTTCAAGAAGTGAGAGACATCGAAGGCTGCTATGAAGGAGGAGCTGAATGGATGACTCGAAACGATGAAGCACATTTTCTTGGAGGTGAAGATGTTTCTTTTGGTAAAAAGAGAAAAGAATTTGACTTTGAGAAGAAGTTTCTTCAGGATGAAAGTGACCCATCTTCCTCCAAGAAAGCCAGAGTTGTATGGTCTTTTGAGCTTCACCAGAAGTTTGTCAACGCGGTCAACCAGATCGGATGCGATCACAGTAAGTACGTTAGGCGACTTCAGTTTCTTTCCCCTTCCCTCCCTTTTATCATGTCTTATCCATAGAGCCGTGATTTTTCCGGTCTCTTGTGTTTGGCAGAAGCTGGACCCAAGAAGATATTGGACCTTATGAATGTTCCATGGCTCACTAGGGAAAATGTCGCAAGTCACCTTCAGGTAAAACTTTATCTTAATTATTCAAAAGGGGGAGTAAAAAGCGTACTAAGCTTTTTGTCACTATTTTTCTTTCTCTTTCTGTAGAAATACAGACTTTACCTGAGCAGATTAGAGAAAGGAAAGGAGGAGTTAAAGTGTTATTCTGGTGGAGTAAAGAATATGGATTCACCTCCGAAAGATGCCGAATTTAATTCAGGCCACCAAAGTCCTGGCAAGGCCAGCTATGCATTCTCTGGGGGCAGTTCTCTGCTCCATAAAGCAACAGAGACTGATCCAAAGCAACTTGCTTCATCTTCAGTGTCTGACCCCAGCAGTGATGTTCATATGCCTCCAAAAGCGAAAAAGACGCGTATAGGATTTGATCCTCCCATTTCCTCCAGTACGTTTGACTCTCTGCTTCCCTGGAATGATGTTCCAGACCCACTTGAATCGAAGCCTCCGATTCTGTACGACAACAGCTTTCTCCAGCAACAACCATTACCAAGTCAAAGTTCCTATGTCGCAACTTCTGCACCAACTCTCATGGAAGAGGAATTGAAGCCTTCTTATGAGAACCCAGCAGGAGGCACTTGTGTAAATGCTGATGAGTTTGTCATGCCACAAGACAATAGCCCTACTGTAAGCCTCCAAGATCTGGAATTGTCCGCTCCCTCTGCCATCTCCTGCATGAAGCCGCAGGAGTTCAGCTCTAGTGTAACAAACAATACAGAGTCGATTCTGAGAAGTTTGAACTGGGAACTCCCAGAACCACATCATTCTGGTTTTATAGACACTGACTTAGACTTCAGTTGGCTTCAAGGCGAGCGGTTCTTTGCAAACACCGGACTCCAGAACTTCCCGTTTCAAGATTACAGTAGCAGCCCATCTCTCCTATCTGAGCTGCCACCTCACCTTTGGTTTGGAAATGAGCGGTTGCCTGACCCGGACGAGTATACCCTTATGGTAGACCAAGGTTTATTCATATCTTGAACTTGTTCCATTATCTTCTTTTCGTATATTGGTGGGTGTTATGCAGAAAGATTTTGTGGGTATACCTGAAAATAATCTTGCTTTCTCAAGAACCTTCCATGATCGAATGCATGTACAATAATCCATGAGTGTCATAGGCTAATTACACCACAATGATAAGACCACATGTTTCATACTGTCGCTTTTAGATCTTCCAACTGTCAGATTGCTTTCCCTTTCACGTGTTTCTGCTCCTGGTAGGAAAATACTAGACCTATCATATCTGGAGAAAATAAGCTCTCTACACATCGAATCTATTGCAAACTTAGCATTTTCTCCTCATTCCACACACCTTTACATCCTTTTTGACATACCACGCATGGCAAAAACTAATCTTGTACTCCTACACATGAGGCATTCGAATCCATCATCCGCTGGCCACTTCTAGCTGTTGGGAATCTTTCCCACATGATAAAAGAATGTGAGAGTGCGCAATATTAGAGCAGATATACAAATAATTGTTAGGAAAACGTTTTTCATCCAAAGTATGTAACTTATGCCACCAAAACCCAAGATGGAAACTACAGAGAGTTATGAACTATCTAACATCTCCCAAAAGTGAATCCCATGCAGGCGATCGATTGGTTATCTGATTGAGCTCTAGCTCATTTAAACAAATATGAAACTACAACATATTGACAGTGTTCAGAAAATCGGATGTCGTTCAGTTTTCACAGAGCTTGAGTTTTTACCTACTGGACCGATCAGGTAGGTCCAACTTTATCACTGCAAATGGTCTCTGTCCCTCCTTGCCGCTTACACGAAGTTTTTGATTATCTCTAGTACACAGTTGATGGTTAAGGATTTCTTGAAATATACAGCAAGAGAAGTTTTCGAATGATCCTCTATCATTATTTGATCAACGTCTAAGAAAAGTTGAACTCGCAAATCGTAACCAACAGCTCTTTCTTTCAACAAATCTACAGACACAATAAGTTATATGTTACAAGAGATTTAGGAGAAACTGTTTCTCTGAGAGGGGTATAAAGAAAAATGTGTACAAAATAGCGGGCATCTCGTCGTATCCAGTGATCTTCTGCATCCCCATTTCAAGACCGTTGAGACATAAGGAATCAGACCATCAAGTGTCAATTGTTCGGCCTTGGACCCTGGAAGACATAATCGTATCATTTTGCTGAAAATACACCAAAATCTTACTGAAAATGAAGAGAGAAACATTTGTACCTGTTTATACTTGCTTGGTTTTCTCATCAGGGCTCCCTTCAGTTTCGCCATCCGTCCCAGTATTCAACGATGAAATCTTCCCGAATGACTCTTTTGCATCCCCGAAAAAGTCTTTCACTTTGTCCAACACCGTTTTAAGCTGGTCCTGAGTTGGGAGCTGTGATATTTCAAGACAAAACTCAACTGTTTTAGAGTAGAAAAAAGACATGCACCCTTTTGTCACACAGTATGGAGCTTGAGAGCTGATCTCAAAGTGGTTGTATAACTCACCTCGATAACATCTGAGGTACTAAGTGCAGCTCTCATATTTCCGTTTTCCTGAATGTATAATGCAGCCATAATAAGTGAATACCAAAAAAAGAAAGACACACACAGACACACAAGCAACTGTTCCTATGATCTCCAAAAGACTTGCGGAGGTTGTAAAACAAAAAGAAACAGAGCTACCAATAACTGAAAGACGAAAGTTTCCAGAGCATTACAACAAGTTTGTAGCCATATCGAAACTCAGTAGCTGTCCGCAAGACACGATGCTGCTTTATCGCTGTCTTTTGTATCTCCTTCTCATCCTGTTGAAGATGACACGAATCACATATGGTAGAAAGCAGAATTAGACCAAAAAGCCACAACTACATAAAGAAGACTTATTTACTCTGTATATAACAGCAGCAATGTTTCTTGCAATAGTGTCTTTGTAGATATACTTCCCCAAGAGATTATCTTTCGCAGCAACCATGATCTTGGCAGTGGTACCACCAGCTATTATACTGAGAGGATACCAAAGATACACCTGTTCATGTTTACAAGAAACACTTATTACACACCAAGAGTTAAAATTAGAGCCGATTTGGTCATCGCCACAACAAACTATAAACTTTGCAAAATGGAACTTTTCGAGTTAAACAAGGAAAGTAACCAAAGAGGTGATAGAGAGGGAGAGACGAACATTGGCCATACGAATGAAGATAACGAATCTAGGGTTTCCGTCGTCTTCAATCTTAGGCATAGGAGGAGGAGTACGTTGATACTGACGAGCCGCCATACCTTTCTTCCCTTTCGCCTCCACCACTAAAACCGTCCTCCGATGCGCCGTCTCTCCTCGGCATGGCGTTCTTGAGGTGAACAGTGAGTGTCTCGCTAAACCGAACTCTTCGAGTCTTCCCGTGTTTTTCAATGGAAGCCGAGCCAACGCGTTCAAAGACATACTCACCTCCATTAGATTCACACCACTGAGTTCGTTGTTGCAAACGGGAGTTTTTGGAAATGATGATGGATTTCGCGGATCGTACCTTATCCAATGGGACGTGCCACGTATGCTATTCGAATTAACCGAGTCGACTGTAAACCGGAAAGTTGTTTAGCCACTTAATCAACTCTTTATTCTATGTACCAGCTTGAACCACATGATATCAGTGTTGGCCACTCAACTAAACCCAATCCTCTCGTTTTCTCATTTGAATTCCGAATTCATTAGTTGCAGAAAAATATGTTGCAATTGCAATTGATCTTACCCTAATAATCATCAACATTCTCGATTATGATCTTTGTTTTTCCGGATTTACCAACGTAATGACGCAGAGAAAGGTAAAGAAACTGAATGTTTCCAAACTAAATTGTCCTCTCAACTCTTATCAAACATCAACTGAACGAGGTCTCTTCACAGCAAAAAACAAAAAAATGTTGAGCTTCGCAAAACCAGTGGATGGATTCACAAAAGGATCCTACTGTTAGGTGCGCAGATATCACAAACTAAACTTTGACCGGCTCTCGATGTAAGCTTGTGTCGATGGTTCCCTTCCAAGAAAACTGGTGAGAAGTTCCATGGCATCTTTGCCGCCTCCCGGAGCCAACACCTAAGAAGAAAAGCTGGCGTTACACGCAAAGTCACAGGCTACTAAATTCAAGAATAAACCAAATATGCAACTCACTTTGTCGCGGAACTGCAATCCCGTATACAAGTTCGGATGCCCATCCCCAAATTGTGAAGCAAATATATCAGCAGCATAAACCTGTGAACCGGATTCTCATATTAAAAATCATGAAAAGAGCCAATCAGCGCAGGTTACCACAGCAGTGCATATCAATCATTACCTCACTCCATAAACGGCTGTAACATGTTGCTTCTGAGCCAATTACAGCACGTGGGAAACATGAAGCAGGGTTTGTTCCTTCCACCACTGGTAGCCCTAACATTACCTACGGGGAAACACTACTAGGTATTAAGACAACTTACCCGCCGTAAATAAACCAGATTGCTTTGAGAGTTTCTGCTTTTACCTTTGGATGAAGACTCCTGATTAGCTGGTGAACGTCCACATCATCGTCCGAATATATTTTTTGATCGAATAGACCTGAGTATCAACGTTTCAAGCATTATTAGTCAGATAACAAATTCTAACTTATCATGAGCTTCTTACACTGCTAAAATGTCACTTGGTAAACTAATAATAAGAACCACACACAACCTATTGATTTTACTAACAAACCATTAGTCCTAACAACTGTGAGGAAACATAAATTAAAGTGAATAAACTACACTAAATCAAACTGAAGATGTATATTATCATGAAGACAAGTTTTGACAGTAGCCTATTAAAAGTTACTTTAGACAGTATTCAGATAAGATTCCCCAAAGAGATGTCTCACAGTATAATATCTCCTGAAGTGACTTGAGTGCAGCGAAAGAATATCGCCAACGTTTGAGTGTTTTGCAAACTTCGTCCACTAGTGGCTTGGTAATATCCTGCATGTAAAACGAATTAAATTAAGCAGTCATAGTCTAAAAGGACATCAGGAATGTCCCAAGTTGAGCCAAATTATTATGACTAGTCGATCAAAGCAGAATTGTCAACTATTTTGTCATAAAAAGCACTCACCTGACGATAACCTGATATCAACTTCAAGGTGAAACTCTCGTAACACCTAGATATACCAGAATCATATTCATCAGTAAGCATTTGCGTTATTACAGAAAGAATAACACAATATCAGTTTACTTGCCAGTTTTCCAATAATTGAGAAGATATCTCCCGAAAGTCAGGGTCAACACGTAAGCCTGAGAATCTAGCAAATGAAGCACGATTGCAGATATGTTGGACCTATTCGCCAATGGTTACCAAGGAACATCAGCTCAAAACATCCTTTGATAGATATAAAAATATACAACAGAATTTACTCTACTGTTCCACGTAACAATTCTCATTCACGTACCACATGGCCAAACTCGTGAAAAAGATTAACCACCTCAGAGAATCCCAATGGCATAGCGTCACCACCACCATCCTTCCCAAATTGTGCAATAAGCAACGCCACGGGAATCTGGGGACAGAAGCAGAAACAAAATTAATGCCAAAATAGGTCTCTGTTTATATTTTTTAACTGCATGACACTTTCAAATAAAGGTCCAACATGTATGTAGGATTGTCACCTGACAGGCACCATTGGAGAATAGTGCATTGTTCTGAAGAGCCACCACACAGCTGTGACCAAATTTCCCTTCCCTGTCCAACAAAATTATGCTTACGACTAAAACTAAAATGGAGGCTCTGAAAGTGAAGCGGATGATGAGCTTAGGTTGCTGATGGACCTTGTAAACATGTCAAGATAGAAATAACCCAAAAGCTTTCCAGACCCGGAGTCAAACACGGCAAAAGCTTGAACATCATAATACCAGACATCAGTTTCCGTAACCTCCTCAATTTTTATTCCTGAATAGATAAATCATAAAATTGGTCACAAAGGTATGACGAGGATGAAATAAATAAACAGTACCATATAAAAACAAGAAAAAATAAATTTATATATAAATGAAGACCCCAATAGATTTAGGAGTACAGACTCTAAACTCACCAAAAAGGTCCTGACATATTTTTAAAATCCCGGAGAGGACCAAACTGACAGGGAAATATTGTCGGATATCGCCGAAATCAAGATCAAACTGCAACTCCTCTACCCTCTTTATATAATATAAAAGATCTTCTACACCAAACGGAAGCTCCCCTTCTTCTTTCCTCTGATATCAGAAACCGGCAAGTTAAGTATGGAGTCATGACCTATTATATGAATAAAACAGTATATATACCTTCAAGTCTTTCAAAATGGAAAACTCTCGAATAGCTAAATCAGTTAAACTGGAAGAGATGTCCTCCAGGAAGTTGATCACCTGGACACAACAAGGGCGTCAGTACAATCGAGATATTGAAGAATGATAAACAAAAAAATTGAAGGAACGTTCACAAACCCTTGCTGATGTCTTTGGCATCCTATGATCAAGAGCATAATCTGCGAAGTGTGCATAACCAAGTAAGCGAGCTAATCTATGGCGCGACTGAACCTACAGAGACGAGAACAGTAAGAAGTCAGCTGATTGAAGTCTGCTGCAGGCTTCTGTCCTACAATAGACATGCAAGTACCAATTTTTGTAACACCGGAATATTGGCATCTCCACATCTCTTTCCATATGCCATAGCCACTGTCTTCCTTGTCTTGGCTATCTGCAAAGTTTAAAACAACAGCCAAGATTTGTTCAAAGACTAATTCGAATGTATTGGCCTGGACACATAGAGAGATGATGAAATTGTTCCCAGTTATAAATCCCAGTATCACGAAATGGCAAGTAACTTTATCTTCCACGTTTGCTGTGGCATTGCAATTAAAAACGGTACATGGAACTGTTACCTTACACAGCTCTAGAATAGCTGCCACGTGATTACTTTCCACGGTAAGCTTGAATTCTTTGTTTTGAGTTGTATCCAAACTCTGCAGGAGGAAGTACAGAAATGAAAAATAGTTCAGAAAAAGTCATGTCCGAGAAAGCCAAGGACACATATTTGCGTGTGACAGAGTAAGCTAAAAAACATTTAGGGTAAAAACCTGAAGAAATTCCAGAGGCAAACCAGCAAGCTCAGCCTCAGGAAAAAAGAGACAAGAACTATCTTCATTTAGATTCTGAACGTATCGCAAGCTTAGCTCATCAATTTCATTTCTCAATCTCTCCACTTCCTCTCTTTTTGTTGCAGTAAGATTCAGACCATTGTCCTCGAAGTCTCTAACCTGTCACTGATTAAAACAGAAATCAATATATTTGTTCAAATCACACAGCTTAGCAAAAAAAAAAAACAATTTATTCGCAAGCAAGTCTTGCAAATCTGCTATGAAATACAGCTCATTATTCCAAACGCTTTTTCTAGAGCAACGGAAAGACTTGTTTGCTAGTCCATGAGGATTAGAAACCCTTAAAAGACTTGTTACATACGTAGGGTAAAAAAAAACAAGAATTGATTCTTACACGCAAGTGGACATGCTAAACAATGCAAGGCTGGGTCAATCCACTTTCTATACCACAAGTAAAGAGAATCAATTGTACAAAGTCATGGACTAACAAACTCTAGAATTGCGAAGGAGAAATTAAATGTAGTAACAACTAACGCTAAGGAGGACAGACTCACACAGCTAGTGTCTAGTAATATCAGTTCTTCGAATAATTTGTGTTCTACACTGCAATAGCTCCATGATCATGTGATATAGTAACATCTGAGACAATGAAAAAAACCTTCAGAGCATTATGATTGAGTTTTCCTTACCAGACACTGTAGGTAGCATTTAGCTTCCGGAGAAATTGATTCTCCCTTTGCAGCATAAATTTTGATAACACGGTAGACATCTTCACGTTTTCTGATAAGCTTACACAAAAGACATAATCATCAGTTTCACACGAAAACAATAAAACAGGATCAGAAATTCAAAATGAATCACCTGCAGGAAAGAATATGAGCGTCAATCTTGTGCTCAGCTTCAGCACTGGCTTTACGAACATTACTATTGGGAGATAACATTTTAGGAATCACACAGCATTGTATAAGAGGAAGTTGTCTTGCTTCAAGTTCAGCCAGCGGCAATACAACATTCTCATAAGAGAGCTACAAAGAGAATCAAACAATCAAACTCAGTATTATATTGTTCTGTGTCCATCGAGTGAGAGTTTCCAAATAACCTTATTTAGAGGAACCAAGGCGACGGAGTCATGAACTCTCGTTGACTTGGAGATAATTTCGTCAGCCAAATCGAGAATCTCCTTTGCGGATAGGTTAACGGAAACAGTGTCACAACCAGGAAGACCTAATTTTCGAAAAAAGGGAAAACGACATTGTAAGATACGAATTCAGAAGCGAGGACGAGTCAAGTAAGCGGGAGGGGAGAGGGAGAGAGATAATGCCTTTTTTCTTGGATTTTTGTTTGTGAGAGTTGAAAGCGAAGATGGCGAAACTGACGGCGAGTCCCAGCAGCCCGGCCGCTCCGGTGAAGGTAACAAGTTTGAGCTTATTAGGATTGGATCCTCGCATTTTCTTGTCGTTTTCATCGTTTTCTGTCATTTTTGTTGTTGTATCTGCTCTCTCTCGACGGGGGGGGAAAGAAAATTGGGAGTGGGAGGGAAAATGGTTACTTGGTTAGTGTGTGAGTGTCCCTCGCTCGCTGATGGCCCAAGGCTGAAAGTGAGACGGACGGGAAAATCTTCGTTGGACGAATTGTTTTCCTTTTCTTTATTTTTTAAAAATCCCAGATATCTAAAAGGGATAATTATCAAAGTATTTTTTTTGTTTTTTGTAATACAAATTTATATTTTTAAATAGTAATACCTTTTTATTTTTGTGAATCAAGCATTATGTTTGTACATTCGCAATCTGTAGGAAATTTGATTTTTTTATACTGTGACGAAATTTTGATGTTTTCCAAAATTTTAAAATATGTTAAAAGAACTACTTTCCACAATCTTTTGTCATTCGTAATTTTGTATATTCATTTGTTAATTTTTTTGTATATTACTGTATTTATCTTTTAATATTATCTTTTGAGATTATAATTTTGTAAATTTATCTGTTTTGTTTTAAATAATTTTGAGAAATTGGCATCTATATACTCAATATAAAACAAAACTTGCAAACTATCCATTTCTTATTATAAATATTATTGTATTTTTTTTAAAAAAAATTCTACATTTTTCTTTTTGCTTATTTTCTCGTTTCATCTTTTTCAATATATCCATTTTTTTTTCATTTTTTTTTCATTCTCTCTAGTTTCTACTTCCATCTTCTCTTTTTTTTTACTTTAAATATTTTGAAAAACTGGTCACTAATTTTTGGAGTTACCCAATATAACACTAATTCCAGATTGGATTCACTCGAACAGAAAAATGGGTTAAGTTTAATCAAATAATGTTAACAGACATTAAAGATATCTGATTCAGTGAGTTGAAACATTTATTTTAAAACTTAACTAGTTATTATAAGTTAGCGGGTACTATAAAGAGTTAGAGATAAAGAGTTGGAGTATACTTTTTAGAGTGAACTAGTTAATAATTGAATTAACAGATGTTATAAAAAGTAAGAGATAGTTAATTGTGACACCAATTTTGTTATCGCATTATATAAAAATTTATACGTAAATAATTAACACCCATCATATTTTTTAAAGATTGTATCACAATAATATAATTTTATGAATAGTTATATCGTAATTTGGGTTCATTTATCTATGTTACCTTAAAACACATAGCTAATAACTTAAAAAAATTATATCCATAACATGTTATTTACTTTATACAATAGTATTTTACCTTGTTGATATATAGTTTATCTAGTTTCAAAAATAATTTAGCATGTTAACCAATGAATTAGCGAGGTATTTCTAAACGAAATAGCAACACTTTTACCGAGTTTAGTGATCAAATCTAGATCAAAATAATTGATGGATCTATAAAGCGGTGATAGCTGGATATACAAGATAAAACTAGTGAGTTATTGGTAGAAAGAGGTAAAGAGAGATGAATCATGAGAGAGAAAGAGAGAGGTTACCATATATGTAGTGGTTAGAAGAGAAAATATATATGTTGCATGGAATCAGAAGCGGGTAAGCGGAAACGGAAACGTTAGGAAGCGGAGAAGCGAATTTTTGAAAAAAAATTAGGAAGCGGTATGTATTGGAAACATATAGAATTAATATATATATATATCATAATTAAAATATATTAAGAGACTTAATATATCAATTTTATAAAATTCACAATTAAATATATATGATTAAACATCAGACAACAAATCTAATTTATTTGTTTCCAATAAACTCATCTATCTTTAATATTATATAGTGTAAACATATCAATGAACTTAATCTTTCAAGATATTATTGAATAATTAGTCAAATTAATCACTTTCTAATAGCTAGTTACAATTTTAAATATTTTTTATAAATAAAAAACTAAACGATTTAATACACAAATGTAAAATTTATAAATAGTTTTAACACTTCACGATTTTAAATATATTATTTTATTTATAATTTTGTATGAAATAAAATTTATGATAAACCTCTTTTTTTTTATTTCGAAAACATGTTTCTAAAATGGAAGCATAAGCTTTCAACAAAATGGAAACGTAAGTTTCCAATGCATTTTTAAAGGATTTATTTTGGAAGCGTTATGAAGCGAGATTCCGAAAGCTTCCAAAAGTTTTCGATCCCGACTCCAATTTCGAAACAGAAAGCGGACCTCTAACGAAGATTCCGTGCTACCTAGGAAAATATGAAGTTTAGAAGTTACGATTTAAAAATTTGATTTAGAAATGAAGAAAGATAGAAGAAGATAGATGGTGAATATAGAAAATGAAAGATGAGAAAGAAGGAAGAATTAAAAAAAAGGATGAAAAAGTGAAAGAGAAATAAATAAGAAAAAACAAAGTTGAAAATGTTAATAATTGATAACAATAGTAAACTAGGATATTGTATGTGCTATGTAGTTTGCTAATTTAATTTTGTGTTGGTATATTCAACAAAGAAATCCAATAATTTTCTGCTATCTTTGCCACTAAATTGAATCATGGGCATAGCCCATTAAAAGGCCCATAAATTTCGTCTTCGGCAAATCTAAAGCAGAGTCATACATCCATACGTTGAAGACAACAAATGCAGAAAACCCTTGTGTAGCTTGGATCTCCGATTTCTTCTCCCCGAGAAAGAGAAAAACCAATGGCTCCTAAATCGAAAGAAAAACCCAAAACCTCGACTTCGCAACCTCCTCCTGCAATCGAAGATCTCTTCACTTCTCTCGGCAGGCACATCCAGCGATCTGAATACGAACAAGCCGTTAAAGTCGCTGATCAAGGTAACGCACACAGATTCCACCTCCCTCCCTCCTTCCTACAATTCCTTTTTTTCTGAAAATCGAAATTCTCTTTTTATTCTCCAGTTTTATCAATCGCACCTGCCGACGAGGATGCGATCCGATGCAAAGTTGTAGCTCTCGTAAAAGACGATAAGGTCGATGATGCTCTCTCCGTCATTAACTCGTTCCATAAGCTTCCCATCGATCTAGGGTTTCAAAAGGTCAATTTCCATAATACTCTAATCGAACTACATTTTACTATTTTATCTCGAGAGTTTAGTTGCTTAGGTTTTCGAATTGTTTATATAGGCGTATTGCTTGTACCGTCAAAACAAGCTAGACGAAGCTTTTGCGTGTTTAAGAGGAAGAGAGAGAGATTCAGAGACTTTGCTTTTAGAGGCTCAGATTCTTTACCGTCTAGGGAAAACAGATGCTTGCGTGGATGTGTATCGGAATCTCCAGAACTCCGAGATTGAATCCGCTGAGGTCAATTTCGTCGCTGGTTTGGTTTCAGCTGGTAAAGCTGAACAAGTGAAAGGAGCCTTGGAGTCTTGGAGGATCAAACCAACTAGTAGTTTTGAGTTGGCTTTCAACACTGCTTGCTCTTTGATTGAAAACAATAACTTCGCTGATGCAGAACAGCTTTTGCTTGCTGCCAGGAGGTATGTCACTGTAAACTACTCTATCTTTAAGCCTTTAATGCATTTGTTTGCGTTGTAGGTCTATATTTTCTGTTTAGGATAAGTGATTCGGTTGATTAGTTGTTAATACTGAACCTTACCGGATGCTCTCGTTTTTTCCTTGTCTTCATTATTAATACCATCTGATTAACATCATGCTTTTGATTAGTTATATCAATCTAGTATGTTAGGGATGTACACATGATTTCCTTTCATCAACACTTCAAGTGCATGTTCGTTTTTGACCAATGATTTTTCAAGTCTTGTACAATGTTGTACTGGTTTCTTGATGAAAATAATGTTGGTTTCTGACAGAATTGGTCAGGAAACGCTTACGGATGATGGTTTTGCTGATGAGGATATTGAGAATGAGCTGGCTCCGATTGCTGTCCAATTAGCATATGTCCAACAGGTAGTTTTTATGCTGCTCGTCTTGTTCTTAACCTCCTGTCGGGATATTTTCCAGTTGTTAGTAACGTAGTTTTTTTCTCATCAGGTCCTTGGACAACATCAAGAATCCACCAGCTCTTATGTAGACATCATTAAAGGAAACCTGGCCGATGAGTCGTCACTTGCTGTTGCTGTGAACAACCTTATCGCCTTGAAAGGTTCCAAAGATATTTCTGATGGCTTGAGGAAGCTTGATCGGCTAAAAGAAAAAGACTCCCCAAATTTTCAGCTTTCTCAAGGACTTGATGCCAAGCTTTCACAGAAACATAAGGAAGCTATATATGCCAATCGCGTCCTTCTGCTCCTCCATGCAAATAAGATGGATCAGGTCTTTTTTACCTTCAAATCTTGTTTATCCTCTCTTTTTCTTCTTCTTTGCATATTCGGCCTGACCAGATAAGAGACTCTTTTACCACAGGCACGAGAACTTTGTGCTGCGCTGCCGGGCCTGTTTCCTGAAAGTGTTATTCCTGCATTGCTTCAAGCTGCTGTTTTGGTGAGAGAGAACAAGGCTGCGAAAGCTGAAGAACATCTGGCACAGTTCGCCGAAAAGTTCCCGCAAAAGTCTAAGTCGATTCTCTTGGCCAGGGCACAAATTGCTGCTTCTGCCAGTCATCCTCATGTAGCAGCAGATTCCCTGTCCAGAGTAACTGATATCCAGCATTTTCCTGCAACTGTTGCTACCATTGTCGCCCTCAAAGAGCGAGCTGGGGACAATGATGGTGCTGCTGCTGTTCTTGACTCAGCAATCAAGTGGTGGTCAAATTCGATGACTGAGAGCAATAAGCTTAGCATATTGATGCCGGAGGCTGCTTCCTTCAAGCTCAGGCATGGTCAAGAAGAGGAGGCTTCACGGCTATACGAGGAGATTGTGAAGAAACATAAAAGCACAGATGCTCTGGTTGGTCTTGTGACTACACTTGCTCGTGTCAACGTCGAGAAAGCAGAAACTTACGAGAAACAGCTAAAGCCGTTGCCTGGGTTGAAGGCTGTTGATGTGGATAACCTAGAAAAAACCTCTGGTGCAAAACCCACGGAAGGCGCTGCTGCTGCTTCAGCGATGCAGGAAGATGTGAAGAGCAAAGAGAAGGCAAAGAGGAAGAGGAAGAGAAAGCCAAAGTATCCGAAAGGATTTGATCCGTCAAACCCTGGTCCACCTCCGGACCCTGAAAGGTGGCTTCCCAGAAGGGAAAGGTCAAGTTACAGACCCAAGAGGAAGGACAAGCGAGCAGCTCAAATCCGTGGCTCGCAGGGTGCAGTGACCAAGCAAGATAAACAAGAAACAGCTCCTTCAACTTCAAAGTCGAACCAAACGTCCACTAAGACTGCAGGTGCTGATAATTCAAAGCCTTCTTCCTCTAGGGCCTCAAAGAAGAAGTCTAGGAGATGAACAAAACAACCTTTTACAGTCTTTTTCTTAGAACTACTTAAAACGACAACACGAGCTGGATTTTCTTTTTTCTTCTTTTTGGATTTATCAAGTTTTGGTTGTCTCGACCCATTTAAGAGTTTGGTTAATTTCTCGTTTACATTTGAGACTTAGAGTGCTCGTTTTGCATTGGTATTGAATCAAGATGAAGAGCTTTTTAGTAAAAGTAAGAATAAGAAAAAGATTCGATTAAATACAAAGAGAATAACAAGAATCAAAGAATTAAAGGGATATAGATACAAATGAAATGGTGGTTTGGTTAATCTCTCTACTAATCACTTATCAGATTTCTTGCGCAGTTCCTTCATCCATTTGAACCCAAGTATGGTCTTCCCTAGGCTGCGTTTGCTTCCATCTTCACCCTTCTTCTTTTTCTTTTTGCCCTCATCTTTTTGTGTAGAAGTCGGAGGAGGATCAGGGTTTGTATAATCCCATTGATCAGCCCACGATAGCCCTGAATCCATCTTCTTTTCTTGCAGATAAATCAGATTCAAAGGAATCTTCAATTACTTATTTGTAGCTTTGGTCTTCAAGTTCATTGTTCCTTAGTTTGACTCTTATTAGTTTTCAGTTTATCATTTTCTTTTTGGTTTTTATTGGTAACCAACTCCTATTTTACTACATTCCTCTGTTTCTTTGGTCATCTGCTTGGTTGGCACAAAGAGTCAATCTTCTGTCCTAATTGTTTTTCCTTCTAAAAGTTAGGTCATCGTTGGTCTGTCTTCACCTATTTTTAGAGTGAAAACATGTTATATCCAAAGATCTTCTCCAATCTCCAGATAGTCTAGAATTATAATTTGATTTTATCTAATTAAATTGTGTTGCATGATGTAACCAGTTGTAATAACTACACAACGTGAACTGACAAGATGAATCATCATTTCTAAAATCCAACTAAAAGAACTCGACATGATCAGCTACTTCTCTGCATACTAGTTTTGATTCCGCAGCCAAACTTATGCTTTTAGCGATGGCAAGACCAGTAAGCTTATGCGTAGATGTTGGCTGATACTTCTTCACCTCTGCATCATCCTTCCCTAACAACAAAGCCCCCCTTGCAGGAATCACATTCTCCCACCAAAACTCCCTTAACACCTCGTAAATGATTCTCCAATAGCTTCGGTCTCTCATCACACGAAAAACCGTGCTCCCATTCAGTGTCCAGCAGTACAAGTCAACCCACTCTCGGTCCATTATCTCCATCTGACCCTGCATCTGAGGCATGTAATAGAACGGCACTTTGGACCAAGGTAAGACAGTTTCGGTCTTCCCTTTGTTATATGGACATTTCACTTCTAGAATACCACAATCAAGAACTCCATCGGGAGAAGCACCAAGCCAGTGAAACTGCTCTTGTGCGTGAAGAGCAAATCCCATTGAACCAACCTGACATCCCATGATTCTTTTGTACCTCTCTATCGCTTCTGATTCCATCTGTACACCCCAGTTCATTGCAAACCTTGCGGAATCATCCACGACTCGTGACTCCGAGTCATATACCTTCTCATGCCAGAGCTCAGAACGACGGTTTTTCTTCCAGAAGCCTAGAGCTGTACTGAATGTACTTGTGGTTAACTTGTCTTTCCGTAAAGCAAACCATTCTTCTGATTTCTGAGGGATGTCGGATGGAGAGAGCTGGCTTGAGACAGCTACTGGATGAACAACAACTAAGGGCAAAGTGGTTTGAGAGATGACTTGTAATGTAGTGGAAGAAAAGGACCGTGAACTTCTTCTGTTTCCCAATTTCTTTCTCGATGTGTGGAACCCGGAGATTGAGCAAGTCCTCATAGCTGAAAGAATCATGCTGTTAAAGGCAACTTTGTTCGGCTTCAAGACCCTACAGAAACCACAGACTGTAACAAAGGTTAGATGAATCATCTTGCAAACAAAACATATATATACTGAAGTCTAACAAAACTATTCCATTTACTTGCAATTCTATTATCAGTACTGGTATACTTCTCACTACAAGAAAAACCCTTCCTTCCAAAATAAGATGAAAAAAATGCAATCTTTGAACTTCAAAAGCATCAAACTGGTTCAGAAACATGAAAAAGAACAATTTTTTTCGTCACTCATCACTATCCCAGCTACAGTCGCGATCCTAATTCTTAAGAATCGAGTTATCAGAAAGTGAAAATACATATTTTTATTATCTAAAGAAATATCTCAAGCCCACAAGGTGTTCGATGATATTACCAGAACCACAATTTAGGGAGAGGGCTCCAACATTCCGAGCCGGGGAAGAGGAGATAAAAGCTATGGATTTAGTAGACGGTACATGAGCTACGTTCATCATCAACAAGTCAAATTACAGAAGACAAAACACAAGAGAGGTCTCTAACAGACACAGGAAAGGGAAAAAGTGAAAATCCTTAGTGCTCTCAGATAACATAAGAAAACAAGAAATGGCTGTCTTTTTGACTGATTAAAACCTTGTCGTTTTATTCCAAATAGAGTTCAAGGCCCATGGATCTTATTCGCGAAGCCCAATCGCAATATCTTACTTGTGCTCTTCAGAGCATAATCATCGGTAGAAACTATATTTGGAATTTTAAAATTTTATTTTATTATTTGAGAGAAGCAATAGACAAAATGCGGACGAATTTTTTTTCTTTGGTCATCAGGTCAGAAGAGACGAGACTAAATAGGGTAAGATTCTTTTTTGTTTTCTTCCTCTTTTTTAATTTCATTATCCAAATAATAATAAAATCTCTTTAACAACTTATCATAATGATGGTTTTACAACAACATTATTCCAAAGACTCATTGCAAATCTCTTAAAATTATTTTAATATATTTAGTAATAAAAATGAGTTTAAAATTTTTTATAAGAGATCTCAACATTTAATGGAACATTACAAATCTCTTAATTTAGAACTAAAAAAATTATAAAACTTTTTTAATCAAACATAAATTTTATTTAGTAAATAAAACATAAAAAAACATATTGAACATAGATATAAAAAAACAAACATAAACTCAACAGGCTCTACTTAATACTCCTCTCAGCTCCGCATAATAAACAGCACCATAACCACTTTGTCCAATTTTGAAGACCAAATCGAAATTATCAGTAGCCTTTGCAAACTCCTCCAACTTAAACTCAACATATTTTTCCACGCTTATAGCAGCAATGCCAGAAGCGACTCCCGTACCAACCAAGTCGCCACTTTGGAGGCTAACTGCAGAACATAAAAATAAATTGATTTACTTAGCTCAAAATAAGAACGTTAGAGTAAAAATAATCATCACAAAAAGTTACCCTGATCAACCTTAGAAGACAAGGGGATATTAGATGAAAGTGAATTATGCTTCAACTTATTTTTTCGGTAAGCATACTTTATAACACACGATATCAACAACAAAACCACAAACACTCCTACACTTATACCAGCAATAACTCCAGCACCAATACCACCTGCTTTATGCAAACACATCAATAAAACCTTTCTCTCAACTTCTCCCAAGCATCTACGGTAGAAAAATCAAAAGGAATTTTTCAAAAATCACAGGGACAAAAAGGTATACTTCATCTAGAGAATTTTCTAGAGGTTCGGCTAAAGCTCCAAGTGCCCACTTGTGACTTGTGGCGTTGGCATGAAGATATTTAGGATGAACCCTGACCGCTGCTAGAAAGCTGTCGACAACAGCCACCGAGAGTTTCCGGTTCCACAATCGCCAATACCACCTGCCCACTAGAGAGCTTCGAAGTTTCCGTTTCCACAATCGCTGTTGGTTATTGAATTTTAGTGTATTGAGATATTTAATCAAAATCATGTATTGACATATTTAATGTATTGACATAGATTAATGATTTTAAAATATTTGTCAAATTTATTGTATTCACTATTTCTAAATACTAACTGAAATCCAATGTTAGGATATGAATTTGATTTTAAGTGGATTTTTCGTGGATGAGACATGTTAGAAAAGTGTGCAACATATTCTAAGTATACATATAAGCCATATTTGAGTGACTTGAATATTCATAACTTGTTGATGTAAGCAAACTTTAGTGTTGCTGTTCTAGCTTGGTCCATTCGTACATTTTACTTCTATCTAGAAAACAGTCAATATATTTTGATATTTACAGCAAAATATTGGAGATATCTTCGATATACATTCGATATATGTTAAAGGTAACTCTTTCTCTTTTAACAAATTTTGTTTCGGTTCAAAATTTTGTTCCTTAGTATTGTGCCTTCTTACCTGTTACGAATGCTAAAGAACCAAAACACTCCAAAAAGGCAGTTGGCATCATAGTATGCAACTCCAAAAAGGCACTTCATGGGATGTTACTGATTTGCCATCTGGTAAAGTTGCGATTTGCAGTTAATGGGCGTTTATGACTAAGTACAAGTCTTATGTTCTATTGAGCATTACAAAGTTCGTCTTATGGCCATGGGAAACAAACAAATTAAAGGTGGAAACTATAATGAGACCTTTGCTCATGTTGTAAAGGTAACAACAGTTCATACTCTTCTTCGTCTTATTGCTGCTAATAACTAGGAAGTGTACTAAATGGACATTAGCAATGTTTTCTTACACAAAGATCTCGAGACAGATTATAACATCCCGATTTATAGTATATGAAAACTTATGTGGAGAGGTTAAAAAAATTGATTTGGCTATCTACGTCACCAAAGTGCACTTACCTTTTCAGTTACACATCCAGAGAAAACTCTAGGGTTAAGCGTGTTTGAGCTGGAGTAGTCAAATGATGGGTGACCTACCGGGAAGTCATTCACGGTACCATGTGAGTGAGACCAACACACAGGAAACGGTCATGTGGTGATTGCAGTGTTAGTATATCATGACTTTAAAATCTCTCGTTAACGCATCGACCTCCAGACAAGGGTAGGCCAGCCCATGAGCCTAATGAGAGGACATGGGGGCCTACCGGGAGGGGCGGACGGAGCGTTATAAGTGGTATTAGAGCTGGTTAGCCATCCCAATTCTGACCTGGGAGGCGTTATGGTACTGGTGTAGGTTCGCAACGAGGATGTTGTGTGCTTGAGTGGGGGCTCACCGGGAGGGGCGGTCGGAGCGTTATAAGTGGTATTAGATCTTCTTAGCCATCCCAATTCTGACCTCGGAGGCATTTTGGGACTGGTGTGTGTTCGCAACGAGGATGTTGCGTGCTTGAGTGGGGGTGAATTGTAA
>KE155781.1:12233-24266 GCA_000411075.1 Sisymbrium irio
ATGATATCAAATATATATTTTAAACATTTGCTTACATAATATTTATTACTTCTTGTGATATGAATAAGTATAATATAGATTTGCATCAGTGAATTAATTTCATGAGAAATATAAAATTTTAACCCAATAGTAAAATCAGATTTTTAGCCCAATAAAATGAGAAAATAATACAGCCCAATAACCTCACAAAATAGTGTTAAAAACAAACATTTAAAAAGTGACAAGTGTCACATCCTCAAAACTCCATAAGAAAGGAACCCTACTTTATTATATAAGATAGTAGATTGTGTAGTCCTTTATAACTCAAACTTATCCCGGCTTTTATATCAGTAATATTTATTTTAATAAAATAAAAATTTCTTGTGCAAAAAAAAAACTTGATTATGAACAAATGATAGAGTAAATAAATTATAGATATGTTTTAATCAACTAAAAAGAGTTCAAAATCCATCAAGAGATTACCTTTCTGAAAATCATCGAAACCTAAAGAGATAATTGGTTTGACTGAAACAGAAAAACCTAAGCAACCATTATTTTCTTTCAAAGAATATGTATGCTTTTCAAAATCGTATGAAATAAAAAAATATAGGAGTGCCTATTTATAATCAATAGCAATATTAATAAGGAAATTTTCACATAAGATAATTTCTTTTTACAATGGTTATAGAAAATCAATTAAGAAGGAAATATTCATAAAAGATAAATTCTTTATATATGGTTATTATTAGAAAAACAAAACACATGTACAATTACTAGAGTTTAAATTAGAATATGGAAAATTCCTAAAGTTTGTTTTAATGACCACTTAGAAAATTAAAACACGTATTGCTAGAGTTTAAACTGGGAGATGAAAAATTCCTAAATATCTTTTTTAATTGACCACTTAGAAAAGGAAAACATGTATTGCTAGAGTTTAAATTCGAATATGGAAAATTCCTTTCTTTTAATAGCTACGATTAGAAAAGAAAAACACGTATACAGTTGTAATTGGAATATGAAAAATTATTTTCACAATTTTACAAACTATTAGCAACCTATTGTTAAAAAATTAAATAACATTAGTATTAGGAATAGGAAAGTTACTCTTAAATTTCGTTTTAGAATTACTATTTCTTTTGAAGATTTGGGTTAACAATTTTTTTTTTGTTTTTAAAAAGCTGATTTAGTAATTTGTGATTGGAAGTTGTAAATTCTAGATGTTCTCAATGGCATTTAGCCTAAATTTTTATATATTAACTAGGTTTTTAACCCGCACTACACTATTATTTTAGTTTAATGTTTTTGTTGATATCTACTAAATTATCAGAATTATAATAGATTTATAGATATTTTTCTTTAAATATAAGAATTAAAAAAAGTAATGTATAAGATGATGATCTTGAAGTTGTTCAATCAATCTACCTCGAGGAATGGATATTCTCATCTTAGAACTCGAGGCATGGATATTCATCCTCTTTTTCACCAATGATGGCTATAGGCATAAACGATTAACCATTTATTGTTCACTTCATATTCTTCTCTGTTTAGTTGGTGACTTGCTAATATTCTCTTTCTGATTTTTTGAAACCTCCATCGTGGATGTTGAAATAAATATTGAGGTGTTTATAGAGATTCAGAAGTTTTCTGGCATGTCTACTACTTTCATACTTGTCCCTGTTTGGCTGCTTTTGCGCATTTAGAAATCTCTAAACAATCTGGTTTTTAACAATTGGGTCTTGTCACTACAAGCTGATGTTGTTTTTGGTTTAGCTGAGGTCTCTGAATGGTTATCTGTTCTGCTGGCTCTGAGTTCCTCTCATTCTGCTCACAGTCTACCTAATTCTGGTCTAGACCTGCCAAATGTTTTGTAAAATGTAATTTTGGTGCGTCGTTTTATCATCACAATCATCAAGCCTGTGCAGGTTGGGTCCTTCGGGATCACTCCGGTATTCTTCACCTGTGGGGTTGACCTCTTTGGAATTTGCATTCTCTCCTCTGGAAGTAAAGAAAGCTCTTCTTATGGCTCTACAACATAGTCAGATTATAAGTTATCACAAGGTAACTTTGAAAGCGATTGCAGGTTCTTTTTCGGACCATGGTCAATCGGGAGGCGGATCATTTCTCTCAAATCTTGTTTCTGATATTCTTTATGAGCTTCAAAGTTTCAGTGGCGTACATTTTTTTTGTTTGACGTTCTGCAAATCAAGTTGCTCACATTATAACTTTCTATGTTGGTCATGTGGTTTTTAGTTATGATGTTTTCCATTTTCTCGTTTGTATTTCCTCAACCATGTATAATGACTATGTATCATCAAATATCTACTGAAATTATTAGTCTGGAACAAAAAATTTTAAAAAATCTTATTAAGAAAACTAATAGTTTGGTTTAGAGAATGGATAAATTTTAGTGTTTTGCTTTTTCTGGGATTTCTATAGTTCTTCTTTCTTTAAGGTTTATGTGTTCAAATATTTAGGTTTTCTATTGAAAGTCACATTAATATTGTATACTTATGCGTTAATAATTTTTGGTTCATTGTGATTTGTATTCTGTCCTGTTGGAAAACTACAACAATCACACAGCACCGCTTATTAATGCTCCATCAGATATTTCAAGAGTTTTAGCTTATAAATATCTATTCAGTTTGTCATTGAGATATGTTTTATTTTTAGGAATCTGTTTGATAATTTTGGGTTTTAAACCTGTAAAATGGTGTGGAGATTTTTGTATTATTTTTCATTGTTTTATTTTTATGCTTCTCTATTTTAATAATTTGAATAGTATATCTATATATACTATGCTAAATTTGATTCATAACTCTGTCAAGATTGATTATTTAAATGAAATTTATGAAGGTATAGCTCATGTGTTATTCATGTTGGTTCAAATATAAGTAATAGCTATGTGTAAAAAATAGACTTTAGAATTTTTTTGTAGTTCAAATGTAAATTTACTTGTATATTATTTTTCTTTGTTTTCTTTTTTTTTTGTCATCGAAATAAACAGAGAGTATATTAATTTGTAAGATTTTTCTTTGTTAGTTTTTAAACCATAAACAGAGAGTGTATTAATCTTTTTATATTTTAAAAATATATAAGTATGATTTAGAAACTCGTGTGACATATTGTAACTTTGAAAAGTTAATCACAGTAGTCAATACCAATACATTAAAAATCAGAAATTTTATGAATAAAATTTTAAAATAATTTAATTGATTTTTTAAGTAGTTAGCCTATATATCAAGTTAATGTATTTTTGGGTTATTGTTCTTTGAAAATTAAAATTTCTAATAGTAATTTTTTTAATTGTATTATAATTTTTTAAAACTTTATTTTTTTATATTTATTTGTTACTTAACTTTTATGTTGAATAATTAATTTTGTTAATAAACATAGAAATTTGTAAGATATAATTATGTTTTGTTTTGTTAGTTAAAATTTTTATATTGATTTCCTCAACACGTATCCTAATGCATCAATACTTTTGGTTTGTTATTTCTTCTTTTTTGATTTTTGAAATATTAAGCTAAATATCAAGTCTTAGATGAAGCTTTCCTTTGTTAATGTAGCTTAGATATCTAATTGATTAATTTTGCAATTATTTGATTCAATGTAAATTTCTTTTAAGTTGTTGGTTTCCATTTTAATTGTATTGACAGTAATTATGACATAAATTTTATCTTGAATAATTAGCATAGATATGAAATTAATTTATTTTAGATGATCTATTTTAATTAACATTTTGATTCACATTATCTTTTAGTGTTTGTAAATCTGTTTCATAAAAATGCTTATTTGAACCAATGTAGTTAATTTTTTTCAATCATATATATCTTTACATAGGCTAATGCATCAGATTTAACCTTTTTATTAGTTAAAAACACTTAATTTTATAGTTTAATATTCTTAGGTGGACTTTTTAGAATAGTTAACATGTAATAAATTAACATTTTAGATAATTTTCCATATTATTTTTTGTTAGTTTAGGATTTTTAACATTTCATGTAGAGTTATTATCGTAGCGTGCATAGTATTACATGTCTCGATGAATTTTATATTGATAGATATAAAAACACATAATCGACAGATTTGGTATAGAAATCAAAACCATAATAGTCTCTTTGTCTCTATTCACTCGACATGTGTTAAAATACAAAGTTATGATTACATTGATTAGTATTATGGTTTTTCGTGTATAGCAAATAAACAAAAAACCCTAAATTTTTTAACATGAGTACCAAAAAACCCCTAATACACCATCCAACAAAATAAATAAAAATAATTTGAACTTCTTGATTGAACTATGCCTTCTTTATTCCTTTTCCATGATTCTTCCTACCTATCTATTCGATCATAGGGAAAAAACACAAAACCATCATACTCATAATTTTTAAAACAAATAATTATTAATGGATTAAAAAATCATTAAGCTATAACACATAATATAGAGTCTAAGAATATATGAACTATCTTTACTAACTTTTTTTTGATCCTTTTCCTCCTTTTATTTGAAGACCTTCTCTTCCATAATCTAGCAAAAAAAATGATGTATCATTATATTAGATTCAACGTAAGAATATACGAATGGACTTTTTTATTTATAAATTTTGCTTCTGATCCTTTTCCTCCTTTTGATTGAAAATGTTTTCATCGATAATCTAGCAAAAAATAAAAACATGTAAACACAATACTAGATTCATAACCTTGCTTGTCAAGCTGTTCCAGCCAATATACAATTTAATCTTTAAGAACATATTGAAATCTGAAAGAGATACACATGATCATTATGAAAGAAATCAAAGACGGCTGCGAATGAATGAGAAAAGTGAAAATTAAGATTAGCATATATATTTTCCAGAGAATCTATGGTTTTCCGTAATGTTTTTAACTCCGAATTTTCCATTTTTTGAATTTTAAAATTTTTTCTTTTGATATATTTAATTAAGAAAATATATAATTTTTAGTTTAACTATCTTTATTATAATTTTTCATTCTATTGTGCATGATAAAATAAAAACAAAATTTATAATTATTAAATTTTTCTTGTTGATTATATTGTCATATATATTAGTTTCGGATAAAAATTATTTTCCTTATTGGATATGTATAATTAAGAATGTATATTTAAATATATGAAATCTTCATTTATAATTATATTTTAATGTATTTTCATATATAATTTCGAATTTTAACATTTCTATTTTTATATTATATTTCCATATATAAGTTTTCCTTTTTTGATATGTATAATTAGGATTATATATATATAATATTGTCGTATATAATTTAATTTTCATATAAAATTTCAAATTTTTGAAATTTCCTTTTTTAATTTATTCAAAAATATATTACTGATGAAAATATAAAAAATTTCCAATTCATATGAAACTTTTTTCTTTTTTTTTGCTTTTTTTCCTAAATTGTTTTTCCTTTCTTTTGATATGTATAATTAGGAATAATATATATATATATAATATTTCCGTCTATTAAATTATAATTTCATATTCGAGTTTTTAAATTTTTCTTTTTATAATAATTAATCAGGAAAATATATATTATTTCTGGTTAAGAAAAAATCTATTTTAATCTTTAATTTTAGAAATCTGATGTGGACCAATTGTATTGGGTTTTTTTAAATCCTATTTGGACTCACCGGATGGTTTAATGCCTCAACTTTTATATAGTATAGACTAGATTTTTTATCCACGCTACGCGTAAAGCTTTTTTAATTTAATTTTTTTAAAATATATATATTGCATTATTTTATATTCATAACAATAAAAATTATATATATATTATTTCATTAATTTTGCATATTATTAACGAGTCATATTTTCTATTTATTTAGTTTACATCATATAATTTTTTTTTATTTTTATAGTTTTATAAAAAGTATTCTATTTTTTTTCTGCAATATCAATATTTTTTTTAAATAAATCATTATCTTCTATCAGTACGTTATTTGTATCTATATGTATATTACATCCTATAAATGTTTACATATTAGAATTGTAATAATAATTTTAAGCTCTAAAATTTATCTAAAAGAATATAATTGTCGTTTTTAAAAAAGTAAAATTTTATAAATTATCTCAAATTCAATTTTCTGGTTAAGTGGTTCTAAATTGTAATTCAATTGTATTCTTTGGTTCATTGTGATTTGTATTTTGTCCTGTTGAAAAGCTACAAAAATCACACAGCACCGTTTATTACTTCTCCATCAGATATTTCAAGAGTTTTAGCTTATAAATCTCTATTCACTTTATCATTGTGGTATGTTTATTTTTAGGAATCTGTTTGATAATTTTGTTTTTTAAACTTGTAAAATGGTGTGGAGGTTTTTGTATTATTTTTCATTTTTTATTTGTATGCTTTCTCTATTTTAATAATTTTAAGAATTTTAATAGTCTACCTATATATATACTATGCTACATTGGATGCTAAAAATGGATTTTAATATTTTTTTGTATTTTAAATGTAAATTTACTTGTATATTATTTTCTTTTTTAGTTTTTAAACCATAAAAAAGTGTATTAGTCTTTGTATATTTAAAAAATATATAAGTATGATTTAGAAACTCGTGTGATATATTGCAACTTTGAAAATTTAATTACAGTAGTCATTACCAATACATTAAAAATCAGAAATTTTATGAATTACTATTTAAGTTAATTTTATTGATTTTTTAAATAGTTAGCCCGAATATCAAAGCAATGTGTTTTTAGGTTATTTTCTTTGAAAATTAAAATTTCTAATAGTTTTTTTTAATTGTATTAACATTTTTTAAAAATTTATTTTTGTTATATTTATTTGTTACTTAATTTTTTATTTTGAATAATTAGTTTACAGGTTCATTTTTGTTTGTTAAGAAACATGGAATTTTGTAAGATATAATTATGTTTTTTTTTTGTTAGTTAAATTTTTTTATATTGATTTCCTCAACACATATCCTAATACATCAATATTTTTGGTTTGTTATTTCTTCTTTGTTGATTTTTGAAATATTAAGCTAAATATCAAGTTTTAGATGAATCTTTCCTTTGTTAATGTAGCTTAGATATCTAATTGATTAATTTTGCAATTATTTATTCAATGTAAATTTAGTTTTACGTTGTTGGTTTCCATTTTAATTGTATTGACAGTTATTATGACATAATTTTTATCTTAAATAATTAGCATACATACGAAATTAATTTTATTTAAGATAATCTATTTTAATTAAAATTTTAATTCACATTATCTTTTAGTGTATGTAAATCTTTTTCATAAAAATGCTTATTTGAACCAATGTAGTTGCTTTTTCAATCATATATATACTTTAAATAGGCTAATGCATCAGATTTAACCTTTTTATTAGTAAAAAACTCTTAATTTTATAGTTAAATATTCTTAGGTTGGCATTTTAGAATAGTTAACATGTAATAAATTAACATTTTAGATAATTTTCCATATTTTCTTTTTGTTAGTTTAGGTTTTTTTAAGATTTCATGTAGAGTTATTATCCTAGCGTGCATAGTCTTACATGTCTCGATATCTTTTATATTGATAGATAAGAAAATACATAATCAACAGATTTGGTATAGAAATCAAAACCATAATAGTCTTTTTGTCTCCATTCACTTGACATGTGTTAAAACACAAAGTTATGATTACATTGATTAGTATTATGTTTTTTCGTGTATAACAAACAAACAAAAAACCCTAAATTTTTTAACATTAGTACCTAAGAAAACCCTAATACACCATCCAACAAAATAAATAAAAATAATTTGGAACATTTTGGTTGAGTTCTGTCTTCTTCATTCCTTTTCCATGATTCTTCCTAGCTATCTATTCGATCGTAGGTAAAAAACAAAAAAACACAAAAACCACCATACTCATAATTTAAAAGAAAGTATTTAATAGATTAAATAATCATTAAGCTATAACACATAATAGAGAGTCTAAGAATATATGAACTATCTTTATTAACTTTGCTTCCGATCCTTTTCCACCTTTTATTTGAAGACCTTTTCCTCCATAATATAGCAAAAATGATATATCATTACATTAGATTCAAAGCAAGAATATACGAATAATTTTTTTTATAAATTTTGCTTCTGATCTTTTTCCTCATTTTGATTGAAAATCATCTCCTTGATAATCTAGCAACAAAAAAAACATATAACCACAACATTAGATTCATAACCTTGCTTGTCAAGCTGTTCCAGCCAATATACAATTTAATCTTTAAGAACATATTGAAATCTGAAAGAGAAACTCATGATCATTATGAAAGAAATCAAAGACGGCTGGGAATGAATGAGAAAAGTAAAAATTAGGATTAGCATATATAGCTTCCAGATGATCTATGGTTTTCCGTAATTTTTAACCCCAAATTTCCATTTTTTGAATTTTAAAAAATTTTCTTTTAATATATTTAATTAAGAAATTTTCCGTTCACTTGTTTTACCGTTGACGAAATAATCGTGCGTTCCTTTGATATAAATCACATATGGATTTCATCTATGATATCACTGATAATAAATTATGAACCACAGATAAATTCTTTATATGTGAAGCGGAGTATATCAATGGATGCATATAAACTTGAGAACCCGAAGACCTCTTTCATTGGTTTGCATGTTTGCTTTAGATTTAGTAAACCTTGAAGAGAATCACTGCATATTCAAAGGACGATGCAAAATCATAGTGCATCTTGTGCGGGCTAAAATAGACTTGAACAAAAAATGCAAATAAAATGAGCAATATTTTTAATCAGTTCAAATACGATTTCTGTTAATAAATATAAAAATGCCGAGTTTTTAAGAAAAAAAAAGATAACAATTCAATAAATATTTGTTTCAATAATTAGCAATTATGATTTAAAAATAACATGTCTACTTTTTCGTTTGTTAGAAAAAAAAGAAACATATAATCAAAAATTATAAGACAACCCATAATTCCTTTGAACCAAACCACTAAACCTTTGTATCTCGGAATGTTATGACAGATTCGTGAGACAACACATTCTTGTAATTCGGTAGGTAAAGAAATGAGTTTGTATTCTATCATAATGTAAAGATTATTTCTAATTTGTTTTTTTTGCGGAACAATACACTTGCAAGTTAAGTAATAAATATTGAAATCAATTTAAATATAAATTATTTTTTATACTTTTAGATTGTAATAATTTTATTTTTCGATGAAATTCATTTGTTTAAAAGAACAAATAATCTAATGTATTATATTTATACTTGTTTGTTCTTGGTTCTTCTAGCTTTTTCTTGCTTCTACTTATTTCTTCTTGATTTTCATGTCTTCTTGCATCTGCTTATTTCTTCTCTCTATTGATTACTTCTGCCTGTTACTGATTGTTTATGCGTGCTTCTTCTTACTTTTAATAATTTTTCTGTCTTTGCTTGCTTCTATCAGTTTCTTCTTACTTATATTCCCTTCTTCTTTCTTTTTCTTGCTGTCCAGGCTTCTGCTTGCTTATTCTTCCTCGTGCTTGCCTCCGCTTGCTTCTTCTTCCTCATGCTTGCATCTGCTCGATTCTCTCCTCGCTTATGCTTTCTCCGGTCCACTTCTTCTTACTCGTGCTTGCTTCTTCATCCTCGTGCTGGCCTCTGCTTGCTTTTCATGCTCGTGTTTGCTTCCTTGTCCTCGTTCTTGGCCTCTGATTGCTGTTTCTCACTTCTGCTCACTTCATCTCGCTTCTGCTTGCTTCATCCCGCTTCCGCTTGCTATGCTCGCTGCAGCTCGCTTCATATACCCAAGAGAATTAAATTAAGTTTTATATTCTATATATTAAATCCCAAAAACAACCAAGACGAATAATACATCCGAAAAAACTGTTTGCTTGTTCTTCATCGTTCTTGCCTCTGTTTGTTTTTGCTGGTCTATGCTCGCTTCTGCTTATTTCATCTCGCTTATGCTCGCTTTATCTCGCTTCCGGTCGCTCCAACTCGCTTCATATGCCCAAGAGAATGAAATTGAGTTTTATATTCTATATATTAAATCCCAAAAACAACCAAGACGCTGCATTATGAGTAAATAATTAGGTTCAAATCCGAGGTTCAAAAATAACAATCAATGTTGTCTATTTTTTTCGTTTGTTAGAAAAAAAAAGAAACGTATAATCAAAAATTATAAGAACAACCCATAATTTTTTTAAAACCAAAACACTAAAATTTTGTATTTGAGGATGTTATAACAAATTCGTAAGACAACACATTCTTGTAACTCTGTAGGTAAAGAAATGAGTTTTTATTTTATCATATTGTAAAAACTATTTCTAAATTGTTTATTTTTTTTGCGGACCAATACAATTGCAAATTAAGTAAAAATTTTGAAATTAATTTAATTTCAAACAATTTCTATAATTTTAGATTGTAATAAGGGCAAATCTCCAAAATAATTATTTTTTAGGTTTTGATGACCAAAATGTTTTAGGAAGGGAAAATGAATAAAAATGTTTCATTAAACAAAAAAATGACTATTCCATCTCTCCTTATTTTATTTAATATATCTAATTTCTTTATTTTTAATTTCGATTTTTTTTTTCAAACATATTTCAATTTTTTTTCCAAAACTCTTTTTTTTTGTAAGCTCATTAAACTTTTCAATAAGGTCTACAACATATACATTAAGTCCTTCCTAAATACCAAAAAAGAAATAAAAGTTCAAATTTTAAGTTAGGATTTCAGTAATACTTCCTAAATAAACAATAAATGAGACATACAATCTAGATTGAATATTGTAGTAACGTTTTCAGTAAGTTCTCTAACATTTTCAGTAAGGTTTATTACATTTTCAGTAAGGTCTATAACATTTTCGGTAAAGTCTCTAGCTTTTTCAGTAAGGTCTATAACATTTTCAGAAAGCTCTTCCTAAATTCATATTTTAGTAATATTTCAGTAAGTTTTCTAATATTTTTCAGTAAAGTTTCTAACATTTTCATTAAGGTCTACAACATATTCAGGAAACCTTTCCTAAATTCATATCTTAGTATTGTTTCAGTTATGGCTTTTACTCGCTTCTATTAGTTTATTCTTGCTTTTTCTTGCTCGTTTTGGGTTTTGCTTGCTTCTTCTTCCTCGTGCTTGCCTCTGCTTGCTTCTTCTCCCTCGTGCTTGTCTCTGCTTGCTTCTTCTCCCTCATGCTTGCATCTGCTCACTTCTCCTCGCTTCTGCTTGCTCCAGTTCACTTCTTCTTGCTCGTGCTTGCTTCTTCTTCCTCGTGCTAGCTTCTGCTTGCTTTTTCTTGCTCGTGTTTGCTTCTTCTTCCTCGTTCTTGCCACTGTTTGCTTCTGCTGATCTGTGCTCGATTCTGCTCACTTTCATTCGCTATGCGTGCTTCATATGCCCAAGAGAATTAAATTAAGTTTTATAATCTGTATATTAAATACCAAAAGCAACCAAAACGAATAATACATCCGAAAAAAGTATTATGAATAAACAATTATGTTTAAATCAGAGGTTCAAAAATAACAATTAATGTTGAGTAATATGAATTTATAAAATGACTGACATGTTATTAGGGATATAACTTTGTTGATAACATCCTAAGAATCTTCATAAGTGCCAGATGATACTAAAAAATCAATTTCAGTCGCTATATGAACAACAAAAACAGTTTTGCATGCATGTTAAATGTGAACATTTTTTTCCTATATATAATTATTGGACTAATAAATATTATGAAATCTTGTCGATCTCTTCTTTAAAGTCCTCTTCTTATTGATACTAGTAGATTTTACATGTTTTTAATCTTGTTTTATTAACTATTTTTACTCTTTTGTAGTTGCATTTAAGCATTTATAGGTTGTAAATATTGCATAAGTCCTAAAACAAGTGTTGGAATGCATTTGAAAAAACCATAAGCAAAATGAGTGGAAACAAGCAAGAAGAGCACAAAAAGGACTCAGAACGATCGATCCCCACATGGATCGATCGATCGATCCGATATGAGACCAAAAAGCCGTGAACTTCCAGGATCGACCCACGACCAGGTGATCGACCGATCCATCTCAAATCGATCGATCCTCACACGGATCGATCGATCCATTAAACCACG
>KE155782.1:7678-21663 GCA_000411075.1 Sisymbrium irio
TCTTTCGAGATTCATGCATTGTAATGCTCAGAATTTCTAAGAGAGAAAATGGTTTGAGAGTTCCTTGTAAGGAAACTTGAGAGAAGCTTTCATGACTTGTATGGTCTTGAATAACTTGTGAGAGATTAGATTTTCTTTGAGATACTTGTAAATTCTCAATTTAGGTTTCTTGTAAGTTACCTTTATAAAGATTATCTAGTGGAATTGGTGAAAAAACCTTATTCCAATATTTGTTGCATCACTTATCCAAAGCTCTTGCTTTTTTAATTGGTATCAGAGTCAGGACATCTAACCGAATTTACTCGAACAAAGGTGTGATCCTGAGAAAAGATGGCCAGGATGGATCACAGAAGGTTTGCTTCTCTAAAACGTGAAGGAGAAAAGGAAATAAGACTTGAAGACTTGAAGATTGCTATTCTACATCTACAGACGTAGTAGAAGAAAGAAGAGGAATTCAAATGCTAAAGGAAGTTATTAACAAAAAAGGAAAGATATTAATAACATAGGATTAGGAAATCCTATGACATATGTTTTGTATATATAGGTGTTGATAGGTTCTTTCGAGATATGCATTGTAATGCTAAGAATTTCTAAGAGAGAAAAGGGTTTGAGAGTTCCTTGTAAGGAAACTTGAGAGAAACTTTCATGACTTGTATGGTCTTGAATAACTTGTGAGAGATTAGATTTTCTTTGAGATACTTGTAAATTCTCAATTTAGGTTTCTTGTAAGTTACCTTTATAAAGATTATCTAGTGGAATTGGTGAAAAAACCTTATTCCAATATTTGTTGCATCACTTATCCAAAGCTCTTGCTTTTTCAATTGGTATTAGAGTCAGGACATCTAACCGAATTTACTCGAACAAAGGTGTGATCCTGAGAAAAGATGGCCAGGATGGATCACAGAAGGTTTTTTTCTCTAAAACGTGAAAGAGAAAAAGAAATAAGACTTGAAGACTTGAAGATTGCTATTTCTACATCTACAGACGTATTAGAAGAAAGAAGAGGAATTCAAATGCTAAAAGGAAGTTATTAACAAAAAAGGAAATAAATTAGTAACATAGGATTAGGAAATCCTATGACATATGTTGTGTATATATAGGTGTTGATAGGTTCTTTCGAGATTCATGCATTGTAATGCTCAGAATTTCTAAGAGAGAAAAGGGTTTGAGAGTTCCTTGTAAGGAAATTTGAGAGAAGCTTTCATGACTTGTATGTTCTTGAATAACTTGTGAGAGATTAGATTTTCTTTGAGATACTTGTAAATTCTCAATTTAGGTTTCTTGTAAGTTACCTTTATAAAGATTATCTAGTGGAATTGGTGAGAAAACTTTATTCCAATATTTGTTGCATCACTTATCCAAAGCTCTTGCTTTTTCAATTGGTATCAGAGTCAGGACATCTAACCGAATTTACTCAAACAAAGGTGTGATCCTGAGAAAAGATGGCCAGCTTTGGGACACTTATGGCCGTGAATCCTATACCACTGGACAAGAGAACTTATGGATGGTGGAAATCAAAGATGAAAGTCATTATCAAGAGTATTCATGAAGATGCATGGACTGCTGTTGAAGATGGTTGGGAACCCTCAAAAAAGACAAACAAAGATGGATAAGAAGTTCCTAAATCAAAGAAAGAATGGACTAAGAAGGATAAAGAATTGTCTAATTGGAATTCTAAAGTTTTGAGTGAGATTTTCAAATCTGTGGAGGTCAAAAACTTTGAGCTGATTCAGAGCTGTAAATCTGCTAAATCTGCATGGGAAATTCTTCAAAAAGTGTATAAAGGCACTGAAACTGTCAAAAGAAGTCGTCTTGACATGCTTGCATCAAAATTCGAAAATCTAAGGATGCAAGAACATGAATCAGTTGAAGAATTCAGCAGAAAGTTGTGTGCAATTGCTAATGAAGCTAAGGTATTGGGAAAGAAATACAAAGACAAAAAATTGGTCAAAAAGCTTCTAAGATGTCTACCACAGAAGTTTGCAGCACAGAAAACGTCCATCAGAGTTTCTTTGAATACAGAAACTCTTAAGTTCGAAGAAGCAGTTGGAATAATTGAAGCATATGAGATGGAGTTAGCTGCAGAAAATCTTACGAAGGATATATTTTCCACAGAGGATTCTATTAATGACACAGGAGTTGCTCTCGCTGTTACAGAAGGAAGAAAATATAGTGGCTTAGAAGAAACAGTGGGGATGTTAGTGAAGAAATTCATTAAAGAATTCATGGAAGGTCAAAGAAGCAAGTGGTTTGTATCCAGCAGAAAATCAGATGAATCAGAAAAGAGGAATAAAAGATCTGGTCTGCAATGCTATGAATGCAAAGGATATGGACATTTAAAATCAGTATGTCCTACAATTAAAAGGAGGGATATCAAGTGTTTTGAATGCAAAGGTTTTGGTCATACTCAGATGGAATGTATAAATGATCAAAATTCTAGAAGGGAACACCCAAAAATAGGTGATGAAGAAAGTGATTTTGAGGATGAAGAACATCTAAGCAATCTTGTAGCTTTTATTGGTGAAGATGATGAGCTTGTAGAAGATGGAGTTTCAAAGTCTAAATCATTAAAGAGTAAGAAGGAGATGAAATTTTCAGACATAGAGGAAGAGTATAAGTCAGCTGATGATGAAAGCGAAGCTGAGCTACAGCCTGTATACAGAGAAATCTGTGACACCTTGATCAAAGTTACAAAGGAGAACAGCTTTAATCAAAGAAAAGGCGGATCTCAGAGTCTTAATACAGAGATTGGAGGCTGAAGTAACTAAAGAAAAGAGTAGCTTACTGCAACTACAATCAAAGTTGGATGGAAAAACTCAAGACATATCAGAATGTTGAATTCTTGAACAAAGCAATTTGACAAGATTATGACCATGGGAAAAACAGAAAAATCCTGCACAGGTTTAGAATATCAATTATCAAATTTCCAAGAGAAACCCGTGTTTGTGAGTGGAGGAAAGCTTCAAGATGAAGAACAATCCTATGGAAAACGAAATATTCAGAAGAAAAAGGATCAACATCAGAGAAATTGCTTTTTTTTTTTTCTGTGGAAAACATGGTCATATCAAAGCTCAATGCTACAAGTTTCTTGACAAAATACACAGTTTGTGGAGACAAAGGAAGTTTACATGGAATGGATGGAAGAATCAAGTCTGGATGAAGAAAACTGATCTCTATGGGAAAGAGAAGAAGCCACGTGATGCAGTTTCTACATCCAACAGAACCTGCATAAATTTTGAAGATACATCAGAAGAACGCTTTGCAGCACAAGCGAAATTCGAACTTGCATAAACACAAAAGAGCTTAAGTGTGACGGATAAAGGCGTAATTCAGTTGGATCAGCTTCAGAACATTGATAAAACGGCAGCAATAGAACCAAAAACCAGAAGTGATACAGAGTTTGCAGGTTTTACAGAAACTGCAACAGAAAATCTAGAGTTACAGAGTGATCGCAGGCTAATTTTTCAACCTGTTAAAAGGGATTGTTTCAGATTCATTCAAGACTTAGTCATGATGGTTCAAGAGTCAACAAGGTTTTGGTTAGAAAAGCTGATGGGGCGATAGGCTATCAATTTCGGTTTGTAGAACAGAAATAATACTCCAAGTGATGATGTGAATCAAACAAGGGGAGATTGGTGATTCGTGTGTGCTACATTTGGTTGTGTTTTACCTTAGTTATGCTTCCAATCAGGGGGAGAGCATTGGTGATCTGATAAAGTGAAAAAGATTCAAGAAATCTCAGAAGGATAATTAAGATTCAGGAGGAGTAATCTATTTATGGGGAGTTTGAGCATATTTGAAATGGTGCAGGAGGCTTGGAATCAAACTAAGTTAAACGGGGGGAGATTGTTAATGTAGCAGTTTCAGAAGATTGTAAATTTACAGGATGTGCTATATAAGGTTTTTGTATCACAGAATATTACAGGATGGATCACAGAAGGTTGCTTCTGTAAAACGTGAATAAACGTGAAGGAGAAAAGAAAATAAGACTTGAAGACTTGAAGATTGCTATTTCTACGTTTACAGACGTGTTAGAAGAAAGAAGAGGAATTCAAGTGCTAAAAGGAAGTTATTAACAAAAAAGGAAAGAAGTTTGTAACTCCTAATCCTATGACATCTGTTATGTATAAATAGGTGTTGATAGGTTCTTTCGAGATTCATGCATTGTAGTGCTCAAAATTTTTAAGAGAGAAAATGGTTTGAGAATTTTTTGTAAGGAAACTTGAGAAAAACTTTCATGACATGTATGGTCTTGTATAACTTGTGAGAGATTATATTTTCTTTGAGATACTTGTAAATTCTCAATTTAGGTTTCTTATAAAGATTATATAGTGGAATTGGTGAGAAAAAATTATTCCAATATTTGTTGCATCACTTGTCCAAAACTCTTGCTTTTTCAATAAAAGCAATTTATCAGTTAACTTTTTTTGTTTTCACAATTATCACTTTGGTTGTATTTAGTTAAAAATTACCATCTCTAAAACTGTAATTGGATAATAATTAGTTTGTGACAACAATTATTTAGTATAAAGTATTACACTAAAACAAAAAAGAATGAAAATTGACTAGCTTGTCTTTGTGAACTAACTCTTTCAAACAATATTTAAAAATGATGTTATAAAAAAAAAAACAATATTTAAAAAAAAACACTTTATCTACTTAATTTTTCTTTCTTGTTTAAATTAGAATTACGTTCTTTTGTTATCTAAGTTACTCATATATTTATTTTTAAAAATTTTGACGAATATATTCATATGTTTTCTTCTTAAATTATTTTCAATTATATATTTTTTAACAGACATAAGAAAAAGGTTATTGTTTGTTTTTTTAGTTATTTTATTTAATTGAAAATTTTCCTACACGTAAATCTAATCATCTGAATGAGATGCGTTACAAATAGATTAACTAGTAATTTTATTATAATTAAGTATATTGTTCCATTAAGAAAATGTACTAAGAAATTAGACACACATCACTATAAATTTTGCTTTGCTGATGTGCTAGAGCATATCTTGATAGTCAAAAGATACTTATGTGCTAGAGCATATCTTGATATATATATATAAGCTTGAATGAAAACATATAATTGGCTGATTCGATTAACACGATCACATTAACTTCACACAAAAATTCAATCCTAGTAGAGAAAGACAATTTAACGGATAATAAAAATAAGAGATCATCCGATGAAAAAATTCTTATGACAAACATTTATACTTTTCAGTACCCAGTCGTCGAATGTTCCAACTCCTCAATTAGCTTCTGCTGCAACCAAGCTAAGTCGAAGGAAACTAAGCTATTTACCTGTGGATATATATACACATATATATGGATACATAATCAATATATATACAATAAATAAGCATAAATACAAAAACCCTACAACAAACTCAAAATATATACCTCGGCTTGTATAGTGTACATGAGCCTCTCATTGACTCGTGCGGTTAAAGAGCTAATGACTTCAAGTCCTTGCTCGTGAAGAACCTCAAGAACTCTTGAGAGTGCCCAAGCTTCTACACCTGACGCTGAGCTGTTCACAACTACCTCGATACCACTCACACAAGGTTGCACCATGACACTAGCTGGATCCGATCTACTTGACCCAGCTCCAGATCCGGATCCAGTTTGACTACTAGGGCCTGGAAAAATCGGATCAATCTGTCTCTTTAGCTCGTCTCTTCTTGCGGTGAGATCTTTTATCCGTGTTTGCATGTCGTTGATGAAATTTACTGCTCCGTTTACATGATCTGACATCGCTCTCTTTCCCTGCGAAGAAAGAGAGCTACAAACCTGTCAAAACTAAAACCCTAGAAAACAAAAATCTCCCATCAATGGATTTGAGAGGAAGCTAGAGAGTTTAAATGAGTTTATATGAGTAAATATGTATGACCGAACCTTGATGTATTGGAGAGGTAGGTGACTACGAAGAGAGGCAAAAAGGACGGCCATTTCTTGTCTTCTTTGCCGCTCGATGTTGCGATGGAGAAGCTTCTTCTCCTTCTTGGTTTCGTCTCTTTCGTTAGACATGTAACTCTGCTGCCTTTTTGTTAGCAGGGTTATTAATTACAAGATTCCGTGGGTGGAGAGGTATGGCAATGGCAGATCTCAGCAGGATTCGTGTTTTCTCTTTCTCTCTTTCCCTTTTTTTTTTTTTTTAATTAACTTATAGGAGTCTGCCCTTAAATAATTGGGTCTGTCTGCTTTAACCATATCATAGAATAAAGAGAGGAAAAGAAAGAAAGAAGACTTATACCAAATAATGCAGCCTGGGGAGTTGTTCTTTTATTTAGTCGTATACTTTCGTTCAATGTAATAGTTTATTATCTATTACACGTGACAAAACTTTACGTTTAATTTGTAAGTATATAATTTTTTTTTTGTAAATTTATATCTTTTATCAGACTTATCAGTTTTTTTACCAATATTTTTTATTATCTGAATTTCATATAATATTTATTCAAAACCAAAAAGTTTGTTTGTACTTGTCTTTATCTCAATCTTACATCAAATGCATTCTTTTGGCTAAGCTTTTAACTGTATTGGTGAAGAAACTAGTTTAGAAGCTGATGAGATGAATGATTTTGGTTCCTATTAGCTCCGTCAAACCATGTCATGAGATTTTTCTCATACTGATGGTCCTTCCTCCCTCTCAAATAGCCCTACCTCTACGACTATTACCTCCCAGTTTCATAGGGAAAATCTAATCACCGACACTATATGGCCGTGATATTCCTGAAATGTGCCTCTATTTAAGAAAAGATGAAATTTTTAATGGCATGGTATGAAGAAGAATGATTTCAGTTAAAAATTATTGGAGAAATTGTTATAAAGAAACACAAACAAACAAGACACACACACAAAGAAAGTGGTATACAATAAAAAAAAAATAACGGAATGGCCAGAAAATTTGGAGCAAATTCTTGCCGTACCACTACCGTATGTTCCAACAGGTATAGAATACTTACACTAAATCGTTGCGATATAAATAAAAACTCATATCTAATACAAAATCAGCTACAGAAATATATATATATATATATATGCTAATTTAGAACTGTTCACCACTAAGATCCACAACAATGTTTATCTATGTATTTAATTATATCGCATGGACATTGCTATGCTTCAGACATATTATCTATATAGTTTGCATATTATGTTCAACTTTCTTACAAATATAGCATGTGGCTTGAAAATGAGGAGTACAATCAAAATCTAGGTAAGATAGATTGTGTGACTGGTTGCAGTGGTACGCGCGCTTCTAGCTCTTTCTTTTTGGCTCTTTGCCTCCAAAAAAATCACTTTGTCTATTGTGATAGTGGATGAGCAGTGTTAGTTTATCGGTAGAATTCAAAACAGAAGCTTAGAAATAGACAAATGGGTTGCTTGAATTATAAAGTTGTCGTTGAATTGTGTGGCTTCTATATATTAACTTTTGGCCCGATGACTTGATGCAACGGAACCATTATGTAAATAAGAATGTGTATGATACAAATGTACTCAAATGTTTTATTCTATACATGTAGTCGAACGTTATTGTTATCTAGCTATAAATGTACGCAAATGTTATAATCTCATGCATTCAAAAGATTGTTTACAGTGGTGATGTAACTATCTAGACAGTGTAATTTCTATAAAATAATTCTTGATAAATTAATTTTAAAAGATTGGTTTCAAACTAAGGTTTCAATTTAATTAATCAAATTTTTATTAGATTAATAAAATATTATGGTTTTACTGTAATTGATTTACAGAATTTTTACTATACGTATAGTATTAGATGGATACAAATAGTGATGGCATTCTTTAACCAAACTTTTTTACGTAGTTTAAGCATGAGAGCCGTACGTACGTATTGCTGTCATAAGCAGTATATTTTTTAAAAATATGACTTTTGCTACAACATGACTTTTCTCATAGTGTATGAATTTGATTATACAATGATTAGAAAAAGTCCCACAATATTTTGAAGTCAAAATATTATAATTATAAACAGTAAAACTGCCGTCAACGAAGACAAATTAAGTAAAACTGCCGTCGATGAAGACAAATTTAATAGTGAGGATAAACTATAAATAGATAATATTAGTGAAATGAAGTGGAACAAGTTAAAAGATAAGACAGCTCGGTTGGGACCATATTAGATATAGAAGGGGAGACAACAAAGATAATTTTGATAGATGGAAACCAGCTGTTTCATTCTGTCTGAAAATATCCTAGCCTCATGCTCATGGATCCCACTTTTCCAAATCATATTCCCATTTTTTCCAAACGTTACGTTTCGATTTAAGATTAGGTGTGGTAGCGTTTACACACAAACACTTTTAATTACGTTCACAATCAAAAAGCAGTTTTTGACTATTTATATTCATCGATTTTGATAATTGAAACGAACAAAGTTCGAAAAAGAAAAACATATCTATGATGAAATTCTAACTACATATAAGTTAGTGTCCGGCTTGTTATAATAAACGAACATGTTCACCAAGCAGAAGACTGGGATCAGTCGAAAAAGATGGAATCCTTCAAAGTGAAACCAGCCGTGAGGAACGGTGAACTGACGAAGTCAGAAAAAATAAAATCAACTTCGAGAGTAAAAAAAAAGTCAAAATTTTTGAACTGGAACCGTTGACTCAAATGAACTAAAGAATATTAAATACAGTCGAAAGCAGTATCATATAAGTTTAATAAGGTTCAAATAACTAAAACTATGGCAAAGAAAGATATATAGGACATATACAACTGGGATAGTCAATAGACTCAATAGTAATACATTTTAACTAAGTGGTCGACCACTTACAGATGAGTTGCCATATTATCTATAGTAGAGATCGACTCTTCTCAACGCTGGATTTATCCAAACATTTTTCAATTTAGCTAGATAAAAATGGGATCATGTCTTGTCTTAGACTTTATTAGAAAATTTGAAATTTAGTACTATCTCTTAAGAAAATAATTAATTGAGTTTCACAGATACCTTTAAAAAAAAAATGCATTTTTTATTGATAATCATAAAAGCTAAAACCCTAAAATCCTGATATTATTAAAAAATGAAACAAACTAATTCCTGTAAAGCGAAGTTGGGGAGGATTAACCAAATAATCCGCTAGAATCGATCCAATATCAACTGGTATAGACTCAAGAACATATAAGCCAACTGGTAAAAAAAGGTATAGTTCGCTAATCTATTGGCAAGACAGTTAATTTCTCTATACACATAGGAAATCCGGACTAACCAGTCCTTTAAAAAGAAGCTATGACACATACGCATCAGGAAGGACAGCGAATGAGACTCACCAATTCCTGTCTTTAAAAACTCAACCACCATCTTAGAATCCACCTTCAACTCAATCTGCACAGCACGAAGCTCCCACACGATACACAAACTATAATACACACCCTATAACTCAGCAAGAAGGGCCAAACACCAACCAATATTCAGTGCAAAACCTCTACACCATTCTCCTTCTCCATTCCTCACGACACCCCCTGTTGTTGCCAACCCCGGGTTGCCCCGCGATGCACCATCCGAATTAAGTTTCAACCATCCAACATGGGGCGGTATCCATTGAATAGTCATCTCCACTCTCTCCTGGCGTCGACGATTCAGACCCTCCCATGCCTCCTTTGCTTTAATGACATCTAAAGATTTATCTTTAATGAAGCTAACTCGATCCCGACAACGTGTATTACCACCGAACACGTTTAAGCATCGCCACTTCCAGGCCCACCAAACTCCTAGTGCAAACATCGTTCTCCAAGAGACATCTTGAAGCAACGGTTCATCATACAAGTTCTCATAAATCCAATCCAGTAAAGAGCCTGAGAAGAACTGAGTCCTCCTCCAAGCAGGAATAGTGCACAGCCAAATCCCTTCCATTGCACGACAGTCACGAAGGATATGCAGGAGCGACTATGCTCCATCTATACAGACCTGACACAAATCCGTGGAGCTCAAATGTCGACATAGACGTTCCTGATTCGTCATAACAACTTGGTGATTAACCAAAGAAACGTTCTCACTCTCTCATGAACCTCGACTCGCCAAATAGGTTTATAAAGCTTCTCCAGATTCTGTAATGGAATATCCATCGTGGACAACATAGCAAAAGCCGATCTTACTGAAAATTGCCCATCTCTTGTCTCCCCCCAGCTCAACCTATCTCTCGCGCATGTGACGTTGTCCACCACCTCTGCTAACTCCAACCACGTATCCTCAGAGACAAAAAGTCGGATTTGAGCATCCGACCAGCCTTCTCCTTCACACCACAGATCATGAATTTTGATTTGTTTAAAACCTGCAGGTAACTGAACAACTGCAGTCTCACACAGCTATCGCGTCCAAAGCCACATGTCCATCCAGAAGTTAATGAGCCTCCCATCACCCACTATCCAGCTCAACCCTTGACTGAACACTTCCCGCAGCCCAATCCCCACACTTCTCCAAATCGGTGACCAGTTCCCCTTCACTATAGTCCAAGAGGTGTCATGAATATCACCGACCTTATATTTACTTCTGACAACACGGGACCATAAGCTATCATTATTTTGTAGAACCTTTCAGCCTACCTTAGCCACTAACGCCTTATTCATCACACTCGCCTTCCGAATCCCTAGACCACCTTCTCTCTTCGTCTTATAGATTTTTTCCCACGCAAGAAGATGTTGTTTACTCTTTGTTCTCCAGTACCTCCCCACACAAAGTTTCGAGAGAATCTTTTAAGACTATGTAGTGTAGACGCCGACAGACAAATAATGCTCATAAAGTGAACCGGGATAGAATTCAAAACAGATTTCGTCGGTGTGATTCGACCAACAAAACTGAGAGAATGACCCTTCCACCCTGCTAATCTTGAAGCAACTTTCTCAAAAACTACTCCAAAAGTATCTTTATTAATCCTCTTGTGGAGAATCAGCATACCCAAATAGCTTACCAAATCATTCGTTGCTTGGATGCCATTTTCCACACTGATCAATTGTTTCAAATCCCGTGAGACATTCGATGAGAAGAATATCTTAGACTTCTCCAGACTAACCTTTTGCCCAGAAGCTTCACAAAACCTTTCCAGGAGATTGCGAATAACATGAATCTGACTCACATAAGCCTCCGCGAAAAGAATCAGATCATCTGCAAAGTAAACATGAGACAACGGCAGACCACCACATGATAAGCAGATTGGCTTCCATTTTCTATATGTGATGGCCCTTTCATTCAAATGGCATAAACACTCCATACACAACAAAAATTAGTATGGTGAAATATGATCACCCTGTCTCAAATCCCTGAGTGGTTTAAACGCTGCTTTCTTCTCCCCATTCCACAAGAGGTTCATAGACGGACCAATAACACACTGCAGAACCCATCTGACCCACTTCTCAGAAAACCCTGCTGCCCTGAGAGTATCTTCCAAGAAGTCCCAGCTTACTCTGTCATATGCTTTCTCCAGATCCAATTTCAACATCATCCACCCCCTCCCGTCCTGCTTCCTTTTCATCGAATGAACTGCTTCTTGAACTAGTACTATATTATCAGTACTTAACTTTCATGGGATAAAACTTGCTTGAGCAGGTCCAATCAACTTCTTCATAACCTCTTTCATCCTACCACCATCGTTTTTGTGGTGATTTTAAACAAAACATTGCATAGACTTATCGGCCTAAATTGTGTGATCTTAATCTGAGAGTTAACCTTAAGAATCAGACCACCAACACATAATTAGTATTCTCCAGTAAGTTACCTGATTCAAGTAATTCTAACACAAATCGCAAGAAAGATGGACCTAGGATGTTACAGCTCTGATAAAAAACAGGTTGGAACTCATCTGATCCAGGAGCTTTAAAGGATCCTATCCCACGAATGGCTTGCTCAATCTCAGCAAGAACAAACAGTTTGTCCAGCCTTTGCTTGTCTTCTCTAGTTAACTCGGCAAAGCCCCCCCAGGGCAGTGACTTCACCACTTGACTCACATATGCTAACGAATAGAGTGGCATAAAATAACTCACTGCAAGCTCTTCAAGCTTTTCAAGCTCAATGGTAGTTGTGATCCATTTCTCATCACTATCCTGAAGAGTTTCAATTCGATTCCTTATTATTGTAGATAAGTGAAGAAACTTTGTATTCTTATCCCCCTGACTCACCCATTTCTCTCTAGATTTCTAAAACCACACAATCTCCTCCTGTTCTAGAACAATATCCAACTCCATTAAGAGCTCTTCCTCGCACGCAAGCAATACATTTGTTGGATCACAATCAATCAGATTCTGGATTTCTGTCATTTCTTTCAATAACGCCTCCTTGCGTACTTGAACATCCCCGAACACTTCCCTATTCTATTTTTTCAGAACTTTTTGTAGGCTTAGGAGAGCCTCTCGTGTACTGACCGTGTTACTCCAAGAGTTCGATACAAGCTCTTTGAAATTCAAATGTTATAGCCAAACTGCCTCAAAACGAAACGGTCTCCTCTGCACATTAATTCCAAGTTCTGGGACCAGCTGGACGTAAAGAGGAGCATGATCAGAGGCCAGAAACAGTAAATGAGAAAATTTCGCTGTCTGCCATTTCAAACGTGCTTATGCACAACACAAAACTATGCACATCACAAAACTCTGTCAAGCCTCTTTGCAACAAATGAACTTCCCACTTTGCTTCTCTTCCAATTGTATTGATTCCTAGAGAATCCCAAATCAACCAAAGACATCTCATTAATCCAGTCGCAAACAGCAACGAGTCTGGAGATAAGCAGCCATTCCCTCCAATTCATTCATCAACCCGGACTGTTGTATAAAAGTCACCATCAATCAGGATAAGCTCATTTACCACGGTGAGTGTAAATTTGAGTTGACTCCACAAACCACTCCTCTGATCCACCTGGAAGGATGAAGAGATTCAGAGATTTAAAGCAGTGAATTTAGTGTAAAGAAGAGATTGAGTGACTTTGAAGAGTGAGAACGAGTTTAGAGAGAATAAGAAGAATTAATTGTCATTCATTACTTGATTACAATGTACAGAGACTACAAATATATAAAGGAGAGAGCATCTCCAAAGGATATTCCTATGACAGCTAAAAAGATAAAAGTAAAAGGTAAAAGCATAAAAGCAAAAGCACTTTTGTGTGCAATCTTATCCAAAAAACGGCTAGAAGAGGAAGGTGCTGAGAAATTGCCTTAAACATATCCAGAAGGAACCAGCCTGATTTAAAGGTGAGCTTATCATCAGTCTTCAGTGCCTTGGATTCCAAGTTTCTTCTTGCCTTGAGTTCCAAGGTTGTACGGACTGAGTTTGTACGGACTGAAGAGAACCTTTAGAAGAGGTGAAGTCTTCTTTAGGTTTAACACTCCCCCTTAAGCTAATCAGCAAGATAACTGAATACATAACTTGAAAAGATCAGAAACTCACCTCATTAAAAACCTAATGAGGAAAACCCAATTGGGACAAAACCTCATTAGAGAAAAAGAGTGTTAGTTCATCTCTTAAGGGATGAACAGCTAGGGAGACTCATGAGTCCTAACCTCTCACAAATGAACTCATTGATCTTCAAACTTGTTGCCTTTGTGAAGATGTCAGTCAACTGATATGAGCTTTTAGGGTAGCAAGGTAGAATAACTCCTAACTCCATTTGCTCCCTCACCTTGTGGCAATCAACTTCAATGTGCTTGGTCCTTTCATGAAACACTTGATTTGAAGTAATGTGGATAGCACTCTGGTTGTCACAATGCATGGTGATTGGTTTGGTGATCTCCACGCCTAGGTCCAAGAGCAGCATCTTCAACCACATTAACTCAGTTGTAAGTCTCCTCATGGCTCTATACTCAGCTTCAGCACTAGAGCAAGCTACAACCTTCTACTTCTTGCTCTTCCAAGTCACCAAGTTCCCACCAATGAACGTGCAATAACCAGTTGTATACCTCATATCTGTTCTATCACCAGCCCAATCTGCATCACAATATCCTATCAACTCAGTGTTCCCATTGCATCCCATCCA